>CABHPH010135149.1:5130-17201 GCA_902168325.1 Peromyscus nudipes
GCTCCAAAAGGCCAGTTCATGCACCTGGGAGAAGTCCTGGCCCTACTGCCAGGGGCTCCCCAAACAGATCTAGCCACATAACTGTCACCCACATTTAGAGAGCTTAGTTCTGTCCCATGCACGTTCCCCAGATGTCAGTCCAGAGTCCACGAGGTCCCCACCAGCTTGGATCATCTGTCTCTGTGGTTTTCCCCATCATGATCTTGACCTTACTTGATCCTATGATCCCTCCTCCCTCTCTTCAACTGAAGAGATGGCTCAGCCATTAAAGGCTAGGCTCACAACCAAAAATATAGCCTGTTATTTTTAATTGGGTCATTTGTTTTCTTCCTCCTCCTCCTCCTCCTCCTCCCCTTCCTCCTCCTCCTCCTCCTCCTCCTCCTCCTCCTCCTCCTCTTTCATTCTTTGTATATTCTGGATATTAATCCTTTATCAAGTGTCTGGCAAAGATTCTTCCCTACTATTTGGGATTTCTTTTCACTTGGTTGATTATTTCCTTTGCTGTACAGAAACAGTTTTTTAGTTTCATGAAGTTCCACTTGTCAATTTTTCATCTTAATTCCTGGGCTAATGGAGTCCTATTCAGAAAGTCATTTCCTACACCTGTATCTTGTAGGGTACTGTCTAAGTTTTCTTCTTGCTGTTTCGGCATTTCAGGTTTCATATTTAGGTCTTTGATCCATTTGGTGTTAGTTTTTGTGCAGGGTAATAGATATGGGTCTAATTAATTGTTTAACATGTGGACACCCAATTTTCTAGCTGTGTTTGGTGAAGATACTCTCTGTTTTCTGCTGTGTATTGGCATCATTGTTCAATATGAGATGACTATTATTATTATGTGCGCTTATGTTTAGATTTTCAGCCTTGTGCTGTTGATGTACTTGTCTGTTTTAATAGCAGTATCATGCCATTTTAATCCCAATAGGTCTGTAGTGTTGCTTGAAATCCTGCTATCACTGTTCTTTATGTTCATAATTACTTTGGCTATCCAGGATCTTCTGTAGTTCTGTATGTATTTTAGGACATTTTTTCCTGTCTGTATGAGGAATTTCATGGGAATTTTGATTAGAATTGTATTGAATATGTAAATTGTTGTTAGTATGATGCTCCTTTTCAAAAATATTAATTCTATCAAATCATGAGCATTGGAAGTTTTTACATTTTCCAGTGTCTTCATTTACCTCTTTCAAAAATATATATATACATTTAAAATTCAATTGTAGAGGGCTTTCTTTTCTTTGGCTAGTTTTATTCACATGTGTATTCTTCAGCCTATTATAAATGAGGATATATTCATGATCTGTTTTTCCATGTGTTCATTATTAGTATATATAGTTCCTTTCTTTTTGTAAGTAGATTTTGTATCCTGCCATTTTGCTCAAAATGTTAGCTCATTTCTAGAAGTTTTCTGGTGGAATTTTTGGGATCATTAATGCCTAATACCCTATCACTGGCATATAGAGATAATTTGACTTTTTCTTTTCCTATTTGTATCCCTTTAATTTCCTTTTCTTGATTTATTGCTCCAGCTAGTGCTTCAAGTACAATGTTGAAAAGGAGTGGGGATGGTGAACAGGCCTATTTCATTCTAGAGTTCAGTGGGATCAGTTTGAGTTTTCTTCATTTAGGATAAGATTGGCTGTATGTTTCACATATACAGCCTTTATTATGTTATGATATATCCCATGCTATCTTATTCTTTCTTGGATTTCTTTTATGAAGGCATGTAGGTTTTGTAAATTGTTTTTCATTCATTTATTGAGATGATCATGTAATTTTAAGTCAATTTATATAATTCATTACATTTATTGATATGTTGAACCATTTTTGCTTCTCAGTGTTGATTTTGTTTTATGAACGTGAGGACAATTCCAATTCAGTGGTAAGTAAGAAAGCATGTGAATGGGACAAATGGCTAAATCTGCGTGGGCTAATGTGATAGCTATGCTATTGAAACTATGCCTAGGAATGTGAAGATAGTATGGATAGGCTGGAACTATGTTAGTCCAGTGTTCAGGCTTATCGACTGAGACTAGGCCAGAGGGATATGAATAGTATGGGCAGGCAGGGTTCCAGAGGCTTACCAAGCTGAGACTCTTTACAAACATGTGTCCCAGGTTAGGCTTGAAGGTTTGATATTATGCACATGGGATAGGTCCAGCAGGATTTACAACACTGGATTAGCACACAAGATATGCAACCTGGACCAAGCCTGGAGTTTGAATATGATATAGGCCTGACTCAGTCAACAGGTTGAATTGGTGCCTAGGATGTGCAACTAGGGTCAAGCCTAGAGGTTGGGGGTGGCATGGGAAGGTTGGCATCCACAGGACTCACCACACTAAATCAGCACAAAGACTTTGTGACCTTGTCTAGGCCTGGAGACTGGATATGGCATGTGCATTGTACTATTAGGTATGAGTCCCAGGCTGGTCTGTTGCACAGAATATTCAACTGGGTCAAGCCTAGAAGGTGGGAATTATACTGACAGAATGTACCTGACTGAGCTGACAACACAATGTGTGATACAAGCTAGGCCGGGAGGTTAGATATGGCACTGACTGGTTAGGGTCAGGAGGACTACCTAGTTTTCTTGACTGAAATGACCTACATCATTTTTGAAAAACCGAATCAGTTGTAATATTTTAATAATTGGAGAGCTCGGAGCTGGGAAGGTGGCTCAGTTGGTACAGTTATGCTCAAGCATGAGGACCCAAATTTAGATCCTCAGTTCCCACTGGGTGTGGTGACTGGTATCTGTAACTCCAGGCATGGAGGCAGTGGAGACAGGAAGATCCTAGGAGGTTTCTTGCCAGCTAGCATAGGTGAGACATTGAGATCTGGGTTCAGTGAAAGATCCTATCTCAAAAAATAATGTGAAGAAGGCATTGAGGAAGACTCCACATGCTTATCCCCTGAACACACATGTATCCCTCCCACACATATGTATTTAAGAGTTAATGGAGACATATGGACCTTAGATTTCAGAAGTAAAATGGAAGAGCAGAAACAAATCATTTGTTCAGAAGCAGAATAATCTACTTCTAGACAGCAAAGGAGTTGGCGTGGGCTGAATAGTAGTTTCATTTTAGAATCATAAGCTGATTTTATAGTTTGTGCCCTGTATCTAGGAATTCTTTACTGTATCTTAAACTCATTCATCTTTTTCTCCAATAACATTATCTGTCCAGCTCTTGGAAGCATTCAAACTTGCCATTTTTGTATGTTTCCTAGTTTCTTATGGAGAAAATGCTAGAGATGAAAACACTGAACACTAAGAATAGAGATTTGGGTAATACTGCCTCTGTGAGTGGGAAGAAAAAGTCAGTGGGGAGACAAATAATAACTGCTCTGAAAAGCATGATTGTGACAAAAGCAAACAAAACCAAGTAGGAACAAACTCAGAGAGGAAGGATGAACAACATCAGGTAATACTACAGAGTTTAAGAATAAAAGTAGTTTTCAGGAAGTTCCATGTGAGCTTGGAGAGAGTAATTGTAGTATTTTGGTGATTGTTGAAACCAGAAGAGACTCAATTAAGAAAAAAAAGAGCTGCTGAGAAAATGAAGGCATTGAGATAACTTTTTTCATAAGTTTCACATTGAATGGATGGACAAATGTAATTGGTCTCCAAAACTACAAAAAAGAGTCAAGCCCAAATGGATTTTTTTCCTCCTTTTTTGTGTAGGAAGGAACACATTTTTGTAAAATAAAATGGAAGGTAGAAGAAGCGTGACTAAGGAAACCAAGTCTTAGAAGTGTCTGGAAGGTTATGGATGGGTAACGTGCCTGACATGCTTTCTTTTGGAAATAAAGGTGTCTTCATTAGGGTTTCTATTGCTGTGAAGAGACACTATGACCATGGCAATTCTTATAAAGGATAAGGTTTATATCTAACTTAAAATTTCAGAGGTTTAGTCCATTATCTCCATGGTGAGAAGCATAGTGGCATGCAGGCAAACATGGTGCTGGAGAAGGAGCTGAGAGCTCTACATCTTGATCCGCAGACAGCAGGAAGTGATCTCTGTCCCACACTGAGCATAGCTTGAGCATAGGAGACCTCAAAACCTGCCCCTCTACAGGGATGCAATTCCTCCAACAGGGCCACACCTACTCCAACAGGGCCACACCTGCTAATAGTGCCACTCCCTAAGGGGGGCCATTTTCTTTTAAACCACCATAAAAGGGGCAGTTGTTTCTCATCCAAGTCTAATAACATGGAGGATGGGGGCTGGTCACCCATCTGCTCTCTATGGTTCCAGTGTTGAATAAGGATCAGACAGGCAGCGAATAACTGGATAACTTAGAGACTGGATGTCATTTGTGGCAGGAACCTGAGCTCTGTGCTCAGATGCAATCTAGATGCCATTGTGGGTCCCTTTTCTGTCAGTTATGCAGTTGCAGTAATGAGAAATGTCTCTTATCTCCCATAGGTTAATGAGTTTGGGGAGGAAATTACAGAGTTTACTAGAATGGCAGGAAGGGCAATATAAATGGCCCTTTGAGAAACTCAAAATGCACCCAAGGGCTGTGAATCTCATTTCAAGAGGCAAACATACTGCCTATCAAACAGAAGATTCTAAGGAAGGAATCTAGAATGACATAATATGCTAAATTGAGTAATTTTTAGGCTGTTATTATATCCCCTGGAAACCTTGCTTGAGGTTTGCATACTGAACCATTGTATTATTAGTGTTCACAATATGATAGTTCTATATTTCTGTCAGTGGCATAAAGTAGAGACTTGAGCATGGTGTATAAACCATCACATCATAACACCTGGCTTTGGGAAAAAAATGACCACTGACCTTTAGAACTTCTCTGTCACCTACCAAGATGAGGGCTCTTCTGTGCATCATGATGCTTTGGAGACAATGTTTGTTATTTCCACAAAGATCATGATGTGAGTACTGCCCAGGACTTTCTAGTAGTATTTTAATACTTATTGAAGACAAGGTGATTCTGTTTGTTGATCTCTCTTAGTGAAGACACCAGCACTTTTCTCATTATAGTCAAAAATTCAGTTTTATTGAGGCATGCCAGGTAAGGAAGTGACTTAGAGTTGAAATGTGATAGTAAATAAGTTCACAGCACCATTTGCCTGTGGAAGGTATTGGAGGATAGAAACAAAATTATACCCTGTGCGGAAGATTTGTAAGTTTGAAGTTAACTTTCCACCCTTTTGGCAGATTCATTTTTTTTTTCAGAATGCTGAATGAGGACAGAATCTAAAAGAGGATATTAGTACAGGTGGACATTCTAAGTAAGGAGGGGGCTGTAGGAAGGAAAGGAACTCAATTCAGTAGTGAGTAAAAACACACAGAGAGATTGGTTAGTTCTCAGCTCAGTTTAATCTTTTCAAAATCTGATCTTGGTTGATTCTTCATTTCTCACTCAACTACACCAGGTATAAAGATTATAGCACAATAGTTAAGGCCCATGGTCTGTTCAGTGTCTTCTTCCAAACATGACAACAACCCCAGGGACATGTTATTAGAGAACAAAGTCACATCTTATGGTATCTAGTGTTTAATTACTTGAATGTTCTAAATGACATGTTGATGCATACTTCTATAGTTGGCTTCCTGTGAGGGATTGGAAAAGACTCTCCGAGGAAACAGCATGTAATTCAGATCCCAATGATGAAAAGGAACTTGGCAGCAAGTCAAAAGTGGGAGGGAATGATCACATCTGGAAATAAGATATAAAGTACTGTGGATGCAAAGCAGGAAAGATACCTGAGGACCTGAATCAGGGGTCATGGAGCATGATGAACAGGTGGAAAAAAGTGATACTAGATATTACTACAGAGGTGCAAGATGAAGAAGCACATAGATATCATTGTGGGATTTAGTGTCTTGAAGGTATGCTTATTGAAAGAAAGTTCATAAAAGCTAACACATATTACACTAAAGAATATCTATATGTTCATGTGTGTAGTGTTCCTAGTTATCCATTCAATTAAAAGTCATTCACTGAGCATGCATAAACATCTACTGCATGACAAATCCTTTGTGTTATTGAACCATTTATCTCCCAGATCTACAGAAATTACAGGTCACTACTTCTAGTTTGGTCATGTTATCAGTTCTCTTCTTCCAATAAGGTCAGTTTCTATTTCTTTTCAGTTTTGTTGTTTTAAGTGTCATGTTGGTTTAGAGAACAGAGTCAGGTGTCAATGAAACATGTGCCTGTTAACCTGGAAAAATTTTTCTGAGTGTGTCCTTAAGCTCCTGGTGGGCAAGATAAGGAGTGAGAAAGGAAACAGCAGCTGTTTCTTCATGCCAGTGAAGCAGCATTTGGGGGAGCTTTTGGTTTATTTTCACAGCTGTCTTCTCCACTAGATTTGACAAGGAGTCTGTAATTGTCATTTTGAAGGTCGGTAGAAGTTGCTTCCTTCCTCTTCTCTCTTTTGAGCCTTCCTTTATTTAGATCTTGTTTTTCCCTGCTGCTGTGTTCCATTTTCCCATGCCTTTTTATTCAATTATCCAAGCCATCTCTGTGAGTATGGGCATGTGATAAAGGGTGCCTACTCTTAGAAACATGAAAGCAGAGCTGTGCTAAGGTAGGTCACCCCTGACCCTAGAGTGAACCTTAGCAGGCATCCTAATTTTACATTGAGAAAAGCACTCAATGTCGAAAGAATTAAGCCAATAAAAACAAAAAATTGAGTTTCTCATCAGGATTCCTATGTAAGTAAGTCTTCCCCAGCTGCTGTAAAATTCACTGATGCCTCCTTTCTCTGAACTACATAGTATATTCCTACTATGAATAATAAGCACACAATTAACTTCTTGATCACTTATTAAAAGCACTTATTTTCATTTCATCTGTAGGTGTCAGATTTGCTTCCTCGGGAAAGGGCCTATGTCTTTGCTTAGGTTCTATCAGCCTGTGAGATGAGTTAAAATGGTAGGCAAATGGTTATCCATTCAATGGTTACTTGATTTCACAAGACCTACCACCTTATTACCTAAATCACTGTAGCTCAAAGAAAGAGCTTGAGATTCCCTTTGTTGTTTTTAAGAAATCAATAGAATTCTTGACAACATTTCTACTTGTAAGTTTTCTTTTTACCTACCATTGTGGAGATGTGGATTTGGAAGGTGCTATTACTTTGTGTAAAATTATACAAAGTAACCTTTGTGTGGCAGTCCACATTATACAGGAATATTTTTTTCTTGTTTCTTCATTAGGGAGAATGAGAATCAAAATTTTTCTTTATGAGTCACTGTGTCTTCTTTTCATTCTTATACCCTCTGAAAATGCTCAAAAGGATGAAATAATAGTAATATAGTAAGACAACAATATAGAAAAATGAGAATGTGGTATAAATAGAAGACAGACATCATCTGAGACAACAAATTAAGTCTATAAGATCTTCAGATTGTTGTGAGGGAATTGCAAGGCAAAGGGAATGATAGTCTGTGTAGATGAAGGTATCCCTTGCTGTTAGTGGTGACAAAAAAGAGCTAAGGGAGTATTGGCTTCCTATTACTGGTTTAACAAAATGTAACAATCTTGGTAGCTTAAAAGAGCATACATTTATTATCTTGTGGTCCAAGAAACCAGAAGCCCAAAGCAAGGAAAACAGTTAAGATGCAGGAAGTATTTACTTCTTTTTGGAGATTGTAGGGGATAATTTGTTTCTTAGTTTTTCCATCCTCTAGAGTCTTGCCTACATTCCTTGGTCTGTGGTCCATTTCCCTCTTTAAGGACCAAGTTACCTTATGTGGCTAAATTTTGGTGAAAAGCATGTAGATGGCATAAGAGGCTAAGAAACTGAATGAGAGCCAATACCCTTCTGAAGATGTAAAATAATTTGTAAACTTTATGACAGATGGCATAAGAAAATAGTCAGGCTATTTCAAAATAATTTTAGAATTTCTAATGTATGTAAATACATCCCCACATATAATTTGCTTATGTTAGAGTAAAATTTAGTATTGCTGATTTCTGTGATTTCAGATATAGTATAAGTTAAAGTTCATGAAAATTGTACTTATATTCATTCTTCTAGCTCTTCCCAAGCGAATTCCTTAATGATTACTTTGTCCTCTGCTTCAAAACATTCAGCTTAATTCTGGGGCCCTTCCCTCCAATTACCCTTTCTCATTTCTGCTGTGGGATGTCATTCTGTATGCTGTGAATGTGTGTTGCACTGATTGGTTGATAAGTAAAATGCTGATTTGCCAGTAGCCAGACAGGAAGTGTAGGCGGGATAAACAGACAAGGATAATTCTGGGAAGAAAAAGGCTGAGTCAGGAGACACCAGCCATTCATCCAGGGAGCAGCATGTAATGACACACAGGTAAAGCCATGGAACATGTGGCAACATATAGATTAACAGAAATGGGCTCAGTTTAAATGTAAGAGCTAGTCAGTGGTAGGCCTGAGCTAATGGCCCAGCAATTTTACTTAATATAAGTCTATATGTGTTTACTTGGGTCTGAGCAGCTGTGGGACCAGGCAGGACACAGGAAAACTTCAGCTACACATTTCTCCTATTCCTACCCTTTTCCCTATATTTCAAGATAATATTTATGGCTCTCTGTAGCCAATTCTGTAGAGTCCTCTTATGTTTATGTGCATTATCTCTTAATAGTTATATATGTCATATTTAGGAAAAATATGTCATTTTAAAGAATATTGTATAACTTTTAGTTAACTTTCTTCAACTACAGCTATGGATTTGATATTGCCATGTATTATAGTGTAATCATAATTCATGACTGAAATCTGTGCTCTTTATCTTAGGAGTTATTTTACATAGTATTTTAGATAAGCCCCCAAAAGAAACTAAACGTACACTAGTTTTCCATTTCTATTAGTGTTTGAAGAGTAACTGAGTTGCTGTTCTACTGATAGGAAGTCAATATTCTTATTGTGCATTAACAAAGGTACATAGCCAATCTATCAGACAAAGGCGGCTTTCATCTGTTGCCTTCATCTTTAACTAGTCCTTCCTTCTCATAGTGACTTCAACTTTGTCTGATTGGCTCAGAAATAGAAGTGTCCTTAAAACCAAAACCAACCAACCAAACAAACAAAAACAGAAAAACTTTATGATCTTATGATACTATATTAAAATCTTCTTTACTCAATAAAAGCTAAGATACAATTTAATAGTTTAAGTTTAGTAATGTGCAGTATGAAATTGTCAGGGTAACCCAGTGATTAAACTTGGGTCCTGGGGTCATGAAGAATTGCTTTGAGTTCTAACTCTACCACTCATATCTTTATGACCTTAAACAGGTTACTTAACCTTTCTGAGTTAAATTTTTGTATCTATGGTACTGAAAATCTTAGGTTAACTACATTTTGTATGTATTTTTTTAAAAATGTATTTCTAAAATTCTTTCTAGGCAGCCAAGCAGTTGTGAATCCAAGAAATCTACACATAAGAACATAATATGAATTGAGCCCAGATAAGACAACTCAGACTAGTGACTAAGTAAATTTGCTCTTGAATTGAATGGCTTTAATTCAAATCCAGATCTTAACATTTAATAGATGGATGACTTTGGGCAAATTATATCCCCTTCTGTGGTTCAGTTTTTTCTCATCTAAAAAAAAAAAAAGAAAAATAACAGTGCCCACCTCAAGTACTTAGCATGAGAATTAAGTGAATTAATACAGTATTTCCCCTTATCTTCAGTGGATATATTCCAAGACCACCCATAAAATCTGAAACCATGGAGAATACTAAACTCTATATGTTTTAGGCTTTCTTCTATACATACATGCCTATGATTAAGTTTAACTTATAAATTGGGCACAGTAATGCATTAGCAATTACTAATAATTAAATTAAAATGTATAACAATAAACTAGCATAAAAGTTATTTAAATTTTAAATATGGTAAGAGTGTATCTCAATAGTTATAGAGTGCTTATATACTGTGCATGTGTTCTTAGGTTCTATCCCCAGCACTACGTATGTGTGCATATGTGCATGTGCACACACACACACACACACACACACACACACACACAGAATGGTTTATATCTGGAACTTTACATTAGATATGTTTTGATTGTGGTGGTTTACTGGAAAGTAGATAAAATATCAGAAAGCAAAATTGCACAAAAAAGGAATACTGTATAGATGAAACACTCAGCACAGTGCCTGGAGCATATTAAATATTCAAGAAAGACTATCTCCTCTTGATTTTTTTGAATATTTGTTTCAAGTTTATTTATTTATTTTTCTCTCATATAGTACATCTCAACTTCAGCCTCCCCTCCTCCCAATTCCTCCCCCATTTCCCCTCTCCACCAGATCTACTGCTCCTCCATTTCCCCTCAGAAAAGAGCAGACCTCCCAGTGACATCAACCAAACACAGTATGACAATATGCAACAAGACTAGGCACAAACTCTCATATCAAAGCTGGGCTAGGCAACCCAGTAGGAGGAAAAGGATCCAAAGAACAGGCAAAAGTCAGGGACAGCTCCCACTCCCACTGTTAGGAGTCCAAGGAAAATCCTAAGCTAAAGAACCACAGCATTGGCCAGGCGGTGGTGGCGCACTCCTTTAATCCCAGCACTCGGGAGGCGGAGGCAGGCAGATCTCTGTGAGTTTGAGGCCAGCCTGGTCTACAAAGCGAGTTCCAGGAAAGGTGCAAAGCTACACAGAGAAACCCTGTCTTGAAAAACAAAACAAAGCAAGCAAGCAAACAAACAACAACAAAAAAGAACCACAGCATGTTTGCAGAGGGCCTGGTGCAGAAACCTACAGGCTCCATGTTTGCCACTTCAGTCTCTGTGAGCCCCAATATACCGATCCATGATCACAGAAGATCTTTCTACCTTTGGATATTTTCTTCAATTTCTTTCTTCAAAGACTTGACGTTTTTGCTATACAAGTCTCTAACTTGCTTGGTTAGGGTTACACCCAAGATATTTTATAGTTTTGGAGCTATTGTGAAGAGTATTATTTCCCTGATATCTTTCTCAATCCATTTGTCATTTGTATATCGGAGGGCTACTGATTTTTTTGGTTAATCTTGTTTGTATCCAGCCACTTTACTGAAGGTATTTTATCACCTGTAAGAGTTTCCTGGTAGTCTCTGTAAGTTGATAAGTCCATGAGCTGCTGTGTCCAGAAAGCCTTGTTTTCCTGTCTTCTAGCCCATATGGCTTTTAAAATCTTTCTTCTTCCTCTTCCCCAAAGTTCCCTGAGCAATGTGGGGATAGATTTGATGGAGACAAAGTCAGGACTAAGTGTTACAAGTTCTCTCACTCTCTGCACATTGTCTAATTGTGCCTCTGTATTTGCAGAGTTCAGCCAGATAGGGAACCAGTCCTGATTAAGGAAGTAGATGCAAAGGCACATTCCCAAAATAAAAGCTATCTCCAATGGATAACCACTCCCAAAGGGGAAAATTAGTTTACTCCAACGGAGTCTCTCTGTGTATGCAAATAACACTTAAGCGCAGGCCCAGTTGATTGCCAAGCGATAGATGGTTAACACAAAATGAACTCAATAGTATTTTTGGAAAATTTTGCCTCAAAATGCTTTTTCTGAGAGTTTTGTTTGTTTATTTTTACTTTGTTTTGGTTTGGTTTCTACCTTATAAGTCTTTTGGTCATGTGTTATATGTTCTGATTTTTGTTGTTGTTGTTGTTGTTGTTATGGGATTTCTGTGTGTGCAAATACATGTTTCTCTGCAGGAAAAAAAAAAGAGTTTCCTGGTAGACTTTTTGAGGTCACTTATGTGTATTATATCATCTGCAAATAAAGATATTTTAACTTCTTTCCAATTTGTATCCTTTTGATCTCCTTCAGTTGTCTTATTGCTCTAACTAGAACTTCAAGTACTATATTGAATAAATATGGAAAGAGTGAACAACCTTGTCTTATTCCTGATTTTAGTGGAATTGCTTTGAGTTTCTAATTAATTTGATGTTGGTTATAGGCCTCCTGTAATTTGCCTTTATTATGTTTAGATATTTCCCTTGTGTTCATATTCTTTCTAAGACTTATATGAAGGGGTGTCGGATTTTGTCAAAGGCTTTTTCAGCATCTAATGAGATGATCATGTGGTTTTTTCTTTCAGTTTGTTTATA
>CABHPH010135149.1:17301-30442 GCA_902168325.1 Peromyscus nudipes
TTTTTTTATGTGTTCTTGGATTTGGTTTGTAAGCATTTTGTTGAATATTTTTGCATCTGTGTTCATGAGAGAAAATGGTCTTTAATTCTGTCTTTGTTGCATCTTTGTGTGGTTTGGGTATCAGGGTAACTTTAGCCTCATAAAATGAATTTGGCAATGTTCTTTCTGTTTCTATTTTGTCGAATGATTTGAGGAGTATTGCTGTTAACTTTTCTTTGAAAGTCTGGTAGAATACTGCCCTAAAACCAGCTGGCTCTGGGCTTTTTTTTTTTTTTTGGTTAGGAAACTTTTAATGACTGCTTCTATTTCCTAGGAGTTGTAGGTCTATTTAAATTGTTTATCTGATCTTGATTTAACTTTGATAAGTGGTTTCTATCAAGAAAATTGTCCATTTCTTTTAGATGTTCCAATTATGTGGAGTAAAGGTTTTTTTGAAGTATGACCTGATGAATCTTTGAATTTCCTAGGAGTCTGTTCTTATATTACCCTTTTCATTTCTGATTTTGTCGATTTCGATATTCTCTCTATGTCTATTAATTAATTTAGATATGTATTTGTGTATATTGTTGATTTTGTCAAAGAACCAATTCTTTGTTTCACTGATTCTTTGTTTTATTTATTTGTTTCTATTTTATTGAATTTGACTCTTAGTTTGATTATTTCCTTTCATTTACTCTTACATGGAAGTTCTAGAGCTTTCAGGCATGCTGTTAAGTTTCTCATATGAGATCTCTCCAATTTTTTATGTAGCTACTTAGTACTATGAAATTTCCTCTTAGCACTGCTTTCATTGTATCCCATAAGTTTGGGTATGCTTGTAATCATTTTGCAATTGGAATTGCAAATTTCAATCAATTCTAGGAAATCTTTAATTTCTTTATTTCTGTCTTAACCCAGCATTCATTCAGTAGTGAATTCTTTAGTTTCCATGAGTTTGTAAGCTGTTGTTTCTGTCGTTGTTGAAATCCAGCTCTAACCCATAGTGGTCTGATAGGATGCAGGGGATTTTCAATTTTTCTGTATCTGTTGAGATTTGCTTTGTGGCTGAGTATGTAGTCAATTTTGGAGAAAGATATATGAGATGCTGAGAAGAAGGTATATTCTTTTGTGTTTGAGTGTAATGTTCTGTAGATATTTGTTAGGATCTATTTGGTTTATAACATCTGTTAGCTCCAGTATTTCTCTGTTTAGTTTTTATCTGGCAGACCTGTCCATTGGTGAGAGTGGGGTATTGAAGGTTCCCACTATTAATGTGTGAGGGACAATGTGTGGTTTAAGTTTTAGTAATGTTTCTTGTGCAAACATGAATGCTCTTGTGTTTGGGGGATAGATGTTAAGAGCTGATGTATCATCTTGGTGGACTTTTCCTTTGATGACTATGAAATGCCCTTCTCCATCTCTTTTGATTAATTTTGGTTGGAAGTCTATTTTGTTAGATATTAGGATAGCTACAACAACTTGCTTCTTAGGTTCATTTAATTGGAAAATCTTTTTTCAACCCTTTACTCTGAGGTAATGTCTATTTTTGATGTTGAGGTATATCTTCATATATGCAGCAGAATTTTGGATCCTGTGTTCATATCTAGTCTACTAGCCTGTGTCTTTTTTATTGGCAAATTTGGTCCATTGATATTGAGAGATATTAAGGACCAATGACTTTTAATTTCTGTTATTTTGTTGTTCATGGTGGTTGTGTGTGTGTGTGTGTGTGTGTGTGTTTCCCTTTTTTGAGTTTTGCAGTTGTGAGATTGTCTATTGCCTGTGATTTTGTTGGTGTAGTTAACTTCCTGGCATTGGAATTTTCCTTCTAGTACTTTCTGTAGGGCTGGGTTTTTGGATAAATATTGATTGAATTTGATCTTGTAATGAAATATCTTGTTTTTTCCATCTATAGTAATTGACAGTTTTGCTGGGTATGTAGTTTTGGCTGACATCCATGATCTCTTAGAATGTGCAAGACATCACTTCAGTCCCTTCTGGATTTTACAGTCTCTGTTGAGAAGTCAAGTATTATTGGTATATCTAAAAAATTTTATGTCTTCCTAAATGTTTGTTTCTACTCTTCTCTAAAGAAATTTAACACTATTGATCTTCTAATAGTCCCAGTTCAATTAAAATTTAAAGCTGACTTTAAAGAAGGAGATGATTCTAATAGGTCTGCCTTTATATGTTATGTGGCCTTTTCCCCTTGCCACTTTTAGTATTCTTTCTTTGTTCTGTATGTTTAGTGTTTTGATTATTATGTGGCAATCAGATTTTCTTATCTGGCCCAGTTTATTTGGTGTTTTGTAAGCTTCTTGTACCTTTGTAGGCATGTCCTACTTGAGGACAGGAAAATTTTCTTCTCTGATTTTGCTGAAAATATTTTCTGAGCCTTTGAGCTGGAATTTTTCTCCTTCTTCTATTCCTATTATTCTTAGATTTGGTTTTTTCATAGTGCCCCAGATTTCCTGGATGCTTTGTGCCAGGAATTTTTTAAAATTTGAAATTATCTTTGATCAATTTATCTATTTTTTCTATTGTATCTTCAATGTCTGAGATTCTCTTTTCCATCTCTTGTATTCTGTTGGTGAAACTTTCTTCTGTAGTTCCTTTTCGACGACTTAAAATTTTCATTTCCAGAATTCCCTGAGTTTGTGTTTTCTTTACTGCTTCTATTTCCATTTTCAGGTCTTGAACACTTTCTTTCCTTTAACTCTTTTTTTTGTTTTCTTGGCTTTTTAAAAAAGGGATTTACTGATTTCCTGCAATTTTTGACTTTTCCTCTATTTCTTTAAGGGATTTATACACATTTTAATTAATTAATTAATCAACTAATTAATTAAAATTTCAACCACAGTTTTCACTCTCACCCCTTCCCCCATACTCTGTTTCTCTTCTGAATAGGGTAGGCCTCCTATGAATATCAACCAGCCATGGCATATCAAGTTGCAGTAAGTCTAGGCACCTTTTCTCCTATCAAGGCTGGACAAGGCAGCCTGGTAGAAGGAAAGGATCCCTGAAGAAGGGAACAGAGTCAGAGACAGGCCCTGCTCCCTCTGTTAGGAGTCACACAATAAGACCAAGCTACCCAATTGTAACATACATGCAGAGGAGCTAGGTCAGAACCATTCAGGCTCCCTGGTTGTTGGTTTAGTTTCTGTGAGCCCCTATTAGCCCAGATTAGTTGATTCTGTGGGTTTTCTTTTGGTGTCCTTGACAACTCTGGCTCCTACCATCCTTCCTCCTTCTCTTCTGCAGGATTCCCTGAGCTCTGCCTAATGTTTAGCTGCAGGTCTCTACATCCATTTTCATTAGTTGTTTGGTGAATCCTCTTTAATAACAATTGGGCTAGGCACCAATCCATGAGTATAGCAGAGTGTCATTAGGAATCATTTCATTGACTTCATTCACTTCTTCTGTAAGGACCTCTACCATTTTTGTAAAATTGGTTTTAAGGTCTTTTCCTTGTGCTTCATTTGTGTTGGAATATTCCGGGCTTGCTGCAGAAGATATCTGGACTCTATTGGTGATATATTGTCCTAACTTTTGTGAATTGTGTTCTTATGCTGGCATCTAGTTATCTGGGTTTATGATGATTATATGTCTAGGTACTGATTTCTGGTCTTGTCTTTGTTGGATTGGTATTTTGTTCCTTGATTTCTGTTTCCTCTCTGGTCTTCGGACTTATATGGCCTATGATTGAGTGGATAGTCTCCATATGAGTTGGGGCCTGGACTTCTGTGGCTGGAGTAGTCTCTTAAGTGCAGGAGTCTCCTGCTGAGTGAGGGGCAGGAGTTCTGGCAGGCTGCTTGGTTTCTGATCCAGCAGGCAGTCTCTGCCTGGGTTAGAGGCTGGAGTTCTGGTGTCCACTGTGGCCTCTGGTTCAGCAGGGAAGGTTCTTCCAAGTTTGGGTCTAGGATATGGCAAAAAGATGAGGGAATTAGGGATAGGGTAGGTAGTCTACCTGGTATTCTAACAGGTGTAGCCTGTGATTGGGCAGGGGTGTCTGCTCTAGGGAGCAGAAAAAGGTAGGAAGGTCCACAGGCTGTGTGCCTACCTGGTCTTCTGATAGGTTTGGCCTTGATTGGGCAGGGGTTGTCTGCCTGAAGGAGTAGAAATTGTGATGGGTGTGCCTGGGCCCAAGGTTGTGCAGGGGTATTTGCCATAGGGAACCTGTTCTTCTGGGAGGTAGAGCCTGTGGTTGCTTGGTGGTGGGATGGGGGGTGGGGTTCAGAGGTGGGTGGTTATTTCTGGATGGAACCAACAGAGTGGGAAATATCTGGTAGGTATGGCCTATGTTTGGGCAGGGGGTCTCTGTCCAAAGAAGCAGAAATAGTGGGGCAACTATCTCCTCTTATAATTAATTAGTATTAACCTCATTAACATTACTATTAATTAAATGATAGCTATATAGATAGAGATAAAGGGCAAGATCACATATGAGTCATGTTTTTGGTGTGTGCAATTGGGTGCATGATGGTGCTACCCATTGTGATGGAGAAACTGGGTAGGAACAGACATAGACATGTGTTTTAGGAATTATAGTTAGGTTTGAATTCTTATTGATGTAGTGGGAGATGCTTATGGAATAATAATATAAAGTTTGCAGTTTGTACCATTGTTATAAGTCTGAAGTTCACAGAATTGTGGGCCAGGGATATATAGATTTGATAGTAAATAATATATAGATTTCTTGAAATCATTAAACTGTCTGAAATATCGCTAACATAAAATTTAGAAATAAAAGGGAAAGGGACTTAGGATCAACCAAGGACAAAAATCATGAGGAATCAGCAAAGTAGACTATGATACAGAAAAAAGATAAGGGCAAAACCCCCTATGTTTCCTCAATGTTAAGACAGGAGAGTCTTTTAGGAAAAAGAGTGTGATTAACTGTGCAAGATGAAACAGAAACTTTAAGAAAATTAGATAATTTTAAGAGGTTTGGTTATGGGACTAGAAAGAGTGCACACTGCTCTTGCAGAGGAACTGAGTTCAATTCCTAATACCCAGTACTACCTGTAACTGATTTGAGGAACTCAGTGGTCTCTTCTGGCCACAGAGGGTTTTGCACTCACATACACAAACCCATACAAAGATATACACATATTTAAAAATAAATACTGAGCCAGGCAGTGGTGGAACATGCCTTTAATTCCAGCACTCAGGAGGCAGAGGCAGACAGATCTCGAAGTTTGAGGCCAGCCAGGTCTACAGAGTGAGTTCCAGGACAGCCAGGGCTACACAGCGAAACCCAATCTTGAAAACAAAAAAACAAAAGAAAAAGAAAGAAATGACAACATTGAAAAAAGAAGTGTGGTTATAGAGCTACTTAGAGAAATAAGATGATACCTAGAGAAGTTGTCATATAAGGAGGTCTTCTTTATGAGTAATTTGAGTGCATGTTTGCATGACAGTAGAAATGATCTACTAGAGATCGTTGATCTTGATTTTTCCTTCTCTAGTAGATCATTAAATCAAGGAAGAACAAATATATGGAATGGGATCTAGGGTATGTATAAAAAGGATTAACCTTTGACATAAACAGAGATACTTTTTTATTCTGTGAAAAAGGCATAGTGTAATGTCTGGCCTGTTATATGTGTTGCTGCTAAATGAAGAGTTCTGTTGGATTGCACATAAAGAGAGTTTGAACATACATAGAATAATAAGCCCTTAATGGCATGAAAGGCCTTAACAAAGAAGTGCTATTTTGAGTGCTCTGTACTAAACAAAGTTACAAAACTGTGATTCTGAGACAAAAAGTATTGGGTTGAGTTGACCCACCTAACCTAGTTGAATTTAGTTATAGCGTGTCATAATGGGTGGCAACTTTGATAATGGTATGAATAAAAAGATAAAAGTACTTTGTTTTAGCAACTATACTTCAAGAAAGAGGCTCTGAAATAGGCATATATCTAGTTCCACTGAGATTCGCTAATTAGTAATTGTACAGATATGTACACAATTGTTCCATGTTTACAGGAGAGATTGAAATGTGTTGTTCATTCAACAAAATAAGTTTCCTCCTGGTGATATTGAGTAGTAAGTGCTTTTTGATTTATATTTTATGGCACCATTGTCTATGTCCCTAGTACTTCAATACACCGAAGGCTTTTTTTTTTTTTTTTTTTTTGTAATTCCTCAAAAAGTAAAAAAAGAAACAAGTCCTTTTCTTTGGAGGTTTTTTATTTTTGTCAACTTTGCCAACTCATCTCTGAATCAAAATGTGAGCTGTGTTTTTTTTTATTTTTAAACAATTTTCCCATAATCAGTTTTTAATTTTCTTCAAAGTGAACTCTCTACAACTGATAGAAGTCTATGTATTTGTCCTATTTTTCCTGCTGAGTGTGTATTTTAGACAAATTAGTATTTTATATTAGAGATGGGATTTACCTTAATAATTTCAACTTTGAAGTCAGTATCACAGAGGAAAATACACTTTTCAACTCTTTGTGTAACTCATTAAAACTTACATAAGAAGCATGCTATCCAGGAATTGGGCTGCATTGGTTTGCAAATAACCTTATTATTGATACCTTGTATGAGTCCTGAGTTCAGAGCCAAGTTATTTGCTTTGTGTAAATTTCCAGATTCTTGTTTATGTGATTCTCTGGGAGGTATGTCTTTTTGTCAACTTTCCCAGTCTTTGCTTAGTCCAGCCAGTGATTGTCCTATATTATTTCAAAACTTGTGCGTGTTTGCCTTACTTAATCCAGAATTATATTTCAAATGAAAAATCAGATGTCCTCTTGAAGCCAGGACTGAGTACCAGCTTACTACTCACCTGGTGATATATTGCGATCCCAGCACTCAACAATGATATTGGTCCTAACTTACTGCAGTATTTCTGATTGTCATATCAACAGTGGTAGAACAATAATAGTGGTGTGCTTCATATTTGAATTTTAAGGGTTGGCAGTACCAGAAATTAACTGGCCATCAAAAGGTATGTACATGCTATTCTTTTCACTGGGAAACAAGTGATTGATACTGTTAAAGAGAATAGTATAGTTTTTTTTAGTGGATGTATCATGTATCGTACAGATAATTAGGAAAATTCGGCCATTAAGGCCATCCATATTGTCAAAACATCCATAATGTTAGGGTCAGATAGAGGTCATATTTCTGCTCTACCATTTACTGTTTAGGTCACTATGCTCAATTCATTTAATAATTCTGAATTCTAATCCTTTCTATTAAATGAGTATATGACTATCTTACAGTTAGTTCTGCAATAAAGAGGGATGTGAGGAAAAGTATATTTTCACATTCTCTTATATTCTATCACAGTGACGCATGGCAATGAATACAAGCTCACTCCCCCATTGTTAACAGAACTCCTGTAGTAACTTATGTGTTATTAGCTCTTGAACAGTTTCACATGAGAGTTGTCATTATATATATGGATATGTGTTTTATTTCTATATCTAGATTCTTCATCTGCTGAGAATATGGAGAATGTCTTGTTATCTATGCATTTATACTCTCTAGGTATTTAATTAATGATGATTTTTTATTAATGACTGCCATTTGTGACCTGCTAGCACAACTCTCATTCATATCAACTGGTTCTTGTCATAGATCCCAATTAATAAACTGTACAAATGGATGCAGGCAGGGAACAGTAGTTTGGCTTCATCTTTTACTTGCTAGCAGAGTACCTTGTGCTGACTTGTAGCCATTATATAGCACTCTGCACTGATTTTTGAGAAGAATAGAAAGTAATTTAAACTATGTGTCTTTTCAGGTATTCTGCCTGCAATTGCTGGAAGTTATAAATAGATGAGTCTCTTTTATTATGCCATGTGGTTTTACTATCAGTCTTTTTCTATGATTAGCTTATCAAAGAAGTATTACCTAAATATGATGATGTTTTGCTTATGATTGAACCCAGGACTTCATGCATGTTAGTTACATGCTTTACCATTGAGGTGGACCCCAAACTCGACAGCTAAAATATGAAAACTTCTGGAGAACATAGTTAAAACTAACAAGATAATAGATATCATGTGCTAATTATGTTTCAGATGCTACTTTGTATTTTGAAGATTTAAAATATTTTAATTATCACAATAACTGTGGTCATCATTATGCTACCCATTAATTACAGATTAAGATATAGCGAGGATAAATAACTTGCTTAAAATCATATAATAAGGAGCAAAGTATTAGATATAGATGATTCAACTCTAAATCTGCATTTAGTTTAGAAATTGTGCAACCTCTGAGTATATCTTGTTGCTATGTTTTTAAAAAACATGTACTCTATATACAGTTATTATTACCACTGAGTATTATGCATTTATTCTGAGACTTGACCTCATTTGTGGACCTTAATTAGAATTCTCTTTTTAAAATTCATACTACTCTTAGCTGAGAATCCATATAGATTTTACTAACTTTTTATCAAAAGCCATTTTAGGTAGCTTTCTTCATGTGTCATCTAATTAATGTGTCCCTCTATGTTCCTCTGTTTGAAAATACTATCTCTTCATGTGTTCTGATCTCTTCTTACTATTCTGGTTACATGTAACTAAAGGCAATAGAAGTTTATTAGTCTCATGTAAACATACTGTGGACTTACACTGAGATCAGCAATCAAAATATTGCAACTTTTAAATTTTTTCTCTTTAGTAGTATCTCACTTCCCCTTTGCATAAATAGGAATCCATCTGTGTTGTACAATGCTATGTGAAATTTCTTTATACAGTAGTGCATTAGTAAGTGGGCCTCAGGATACTGTGTTAGAAATATACTTGTCATGTGAATTTTAAGTCCAGCAAATAGGCATTATCCTTGGACAATGGATGTCTTGAAGTTAAATGTATTTTTATCATAGTCGGTTTAATGCTTTTGGTTTCTAGAGAATAAAATATTAAACATATCATCTATCCATTTCTATTCGCCTTCCCCCTTGATCGTTGCAATTTGTCTTTAATTTTTTTTACAAAATTATTTGTAATTATGGGATAAATGGAGATAATGGTATTTTCAAAACATGTTATTAAAGCGCAGATATCATTTGATATGTCAAAGTCCAGCTGTCAGTGTAAAATGCTTCCTTTCATCTCCTTTCACAATGTTTTTCTTCACCTTTACTTGAGGCTATGGTCTTCTTGGTATGGCTTTCTAATCAGAAGGGTTATAGAAGAAATGTAAGCCTTTCCTAGCGAGGTAGCAGTTTCTTTCATGAGTTTGGTACCCAGGGCAGACAACTTTCTTTAATCCATTACACAGACTGCCATGAAACAAATAGCCCCCTTCATAGGAGTAGGTTAGAAAAACTCTTCCTTAGCTGTCCCAGCTACAGACTGGAACATTTCAGTCTGAAGTGAATGCATATGGACAAATTTCTCCAGGAGATTCAGTAAACAAGCCCTATCTTCCTTTTCTTTTAAACACACAGAAACAATGTATTTTCTCCCCAATCTGATGGCTGCTTTTCTAATTTACTTCTGCTTTTGATTGTGTTGCTATAAAAGTATATCTGTTTATATGTATTAGTATAACATTTAGATTAAAAATATTTCTTTTATATTCCCTCACAGTTTTATCATGTTCCATTTTCCATGCAAACTTCATAGAAAATTTAAATTTATCAACTTTTTTATTAAAAATAAAATTTTTCTATACAATATATTCTGATTATGGTTTCGCCTCCCCCAAATCCTCCTAGATCCTCCCCACCTCACCGCACACCCAAATCCCCATCCTTCCTTGCTCTTTCTCATTAGAAAACAAATAGACATCTAAAAAAACAAAGAAAAAATAAAATAAGATTAAAAACTAACAAACCTGAATAGGACACACCAAACAAAGGAATAGGAAAACAGAGAGCCTAAGAAAAAGCACAGGAGCACCTATAGACATGGACACACACACTTTGGCATACACTGAAATCCCTAAAATCATAAAATTGGAAACCATTATATGTAAGCAGAAGACCTGTATGGTAAGAAAATAAAAGAAAAAAATACCAAGAGAAAGCATTCTGAGACAAAACAACCTTGAAAATTACCATTAGTTTTGCATTGACCATCCATCAACTTTTTAAATACGGGAATTGAGGAGAAGAAATAAGATTGATAATTTGTACAGAAAATATATATCAGATAATCAGATTCCTATATGAATAAAAGATTAAACCTGTACATTTTCCCTATTATTTCAGTAATGTGTTTTTTGTCTTCTGACTTCTACTCATTTGCATTTTAATATGTAAATTAAATGTTGTTCAGTTTTGAATAGAAATTATTTTTCAGTGGGAACCACAAAGAATTTATTCACGTAGATATTATTATGACTTTATGGATTGTTTACTTGATGAAATCTAAACTTGATGAAATCAGTTGATCCATTAATAGAAAACCAGTTTTCTGAGTCGTCCACTCTGAGTCAAAC
The DNA here is from genome assembly GCA_902168325.1 of Peromyscus nudipes. Taxonomy (NCBI): domain Eukaryota; kingdom Metazoa; phylum Chordata; class Mammalia; order Rodentia; family Cricetidae; genus Peromyscus; species Peromyscus nudipes. The sequence goes on from CABHPH010135149.1 coordinate 27,688, forward strand.
CAGGTAAGTTCATTAGAAGCAGCTAGAGTACATATGGTGTCACAAGAACCATCTATGGTGATAAGAGAAAGTCTCCCAGCAAAGATGCTGCCCTAGAAGACCCTTAGACAAGGGCTGCTGATAGAGTATAATGAGAATCCCTTGCCCATAATTTTGTTGGAGCAAAGAGTTGATGAAAAATTTCATAATCGGGTTTTAAACACTGAGATGCTTTACCTAGTGAAGCCAAGCCAGTATTAGGTGATTCAATGGAAAAGAAGGAAGCAATGTATGACACTAAGAATCATGCTTTGTTTGTGTTTTTGAGTGTTTTCTTGTTTGTTCTGTTTAAGATTATGTAAGTATAGCCATTGCTTTTCTGATTTGGTTAGTTGGTCTTAGTAATGTATTGGGTTTTCTTTATTAATAATGTAAATGCAAGTTCAGAATTGAGTTTGATGTCCCCAAGAATGGAACTACTGATTTTTATGACAGCCACTGGAGTAAGATTTTTGATGTCCGAAAAGAAGTATTTCATACAGGATGTGGTCCTGTTTCCTAAAACAAAGCTCTACTTGTAAAGAGTTGATTAGATTCTGTCTCACAATATGTGCATGTTCAAATGCTTTCTTCTGCATGTCATTCAACCCTTCCTTATTGCTCAATATGTGGTTGACAAACAGCTTCTACAAAAATCTTCCTGGGAGTGGGGGGATGGTTTAGTGGGCTAAGTGCTTGATGAATATGGATTTGAGTTCAGATTCTCAGCTCTTACATAAAAGCTAGACTTGGTGGAATGTGCCTGTAACCCCAAGACTGGGAGGCAAGGCAAGAGGATTCAGGGTCAGACAGTCTAGCTAAAACTGCAAGTCCCAAGTTCAGTGAGAGACTCTGTCTCATAAAGTATAGTTAAAAGTGAGAGGAAGAGACAAAATAAACTTCTGGCCTTCTTTTTTTTATTGAAAATAGATTCTTCTCTTGTACAATACGTCATGACCACAGTTTCCCCTCCCTCCACATCTCCCAGATACTCCCACCTCCCCTCTCTTCCGGATCCATTCTCCCTGTTTCCTCTTCAGAAAAGTGCAGGCCTCCAAGAGATGGCAGTCAAACAGAAATAAAGAAGATACAATACTGGCCTTCTTACACTTACTTGTTCACAGGTAAACACACACACACACACACACACACACACACACACACACACACACGAGAGAGAGAGAGAGAGAGAGAGAGAGAGAGAGAGAGAGAGAGAGAGAACTTCCTGATTTAGTATGAGAACCTGCAGAACTCCTGTGATTATTTGTGCCCTTCCGTATTCTAGTTGATATCACAGGCCCCTAATATGCCTCTTCTAGTGATTTATCTCTGGCATAGTTTTAATATTTACTGTCAGGCTTTGTGCTTTGAGTCTTTGTCTACATTGCTATGAGGTTTCTTGAGTTTTTAATTAGCAGAGCTTATCATCCTGTTTGCTTGTCTCTTGCCTGTTAACAGTGATGAATCACATAAAAGGAAACTTGAAAAATAATATATTATGTTTGGAGGATATATTATAAAAACATAATAATATAAAAGTCGTTTTGTCTTCCCTGGACATCCATTGCTGAAGTTTAGAGCAGAATCGTCATCCTACAACTTGGTGGTGGTAGGGAGAGGAAACCACTTATGTTTTACATACAAATGATTCATTTATAGTTCCTGAGAGTTAACGACTTTCATTCATAGCCTTACATAGAATCAGGCACTTCATGGAAACTTGCTTGATGAATAAATGTGTAAAAAAAAAGTTGACATAACTTTCTGGCAGTTTTGTTCTTGGGTTCTTGGAAATGGGAATGCAACTGGGGCTGATTTCTTCACCAGGGCTCTACTCATGTGGTTAGTCATATATAAAATCAAAATTCACTCACTCTGGTGGGATTTGTTGCCAGAACCTACCTATCCCATAACTAAACATCTTAGCATATCCTTCCTCTTTTTAACTATTTTTTAAATAAATGATGGGAATTGATGCGGTACCTCACATACTTCCTCAGCCCCTTTGTCTTTTTTTCCTACTGCAATTGTTAAACTTTGCTTTTATTTTTATTTATATTTTTTTGAGATTGTAATTTAATTAAAGTGCTTCTCCCTTCGCTTTCTCCCCTGCAAACCTTAGGTTTTGTCTTTTTATTTCCTGGAAAGGAACCCATTTTCAGTCTTGTTCTGATGGCTCTCAATAGTTATTTGATGCTGGAAATGGGAAAGCAAGTAGGAGATCTACTGTCCGTTTCTTGAAGGATGCTACGGTGCTACACCAGGCACGGATCCCATTAACTTAATCTAAAACTAGCAAAATGACCCTTTGACAGTATGCTATGTCTACTATTGAGGCATTAAATTATAGTATGACTTTGGATTTTGATTGAAAACTAACTCTCAAAACACTGTGCAAGAATCACCCATTCTGAGACTCAGGGAAAGGAAGTGCTTTTCTCACAGTTGTTTAGGTGTTTTAGAAATTTATTATTGTGAGGTTTCTAATTTGCAAATTTCCCTTGGGAAAATAGTTCCAGGGTCAACAAATGGATTTTATAAAACTGATCTTGTCACTTCATGAAAGGTCTGGTCTTAGGATTTAACACTCTACAACTTGATATTATCCTATGTAGCCAAGTTTACTTTTTAACTATCTGCATCATATAGGTCATTTTTGTTACTTTCTCGTTGTTCCATATTTTTTTTACAGTAAGTAATCTAATTTTATCTACATTGGTGTGAGGAGGTCATATCT
>CABHPH010135150.1:0-20967 GCA_902168325.1 Peromyscus nudipes
ACAAATGTTTGTGTAGATGCGAATTTCATACTTGTTGTATAAATACTAAAGCATGCAGTTGCTGGATTATAAGAGTGAGTTTTGTTTTGCAAGAAACTGCCAAACTGTCTTCACGAGTGGCTGTAGCATTTCCACCAGCCGTGAGGGATCCTCTCATCCCCCACCCTCGCCCACGTTTGCTGCTGCTGCTGTCAGAGTTTTGGATTCTGGCCATTCCTAAGCATAGCGTGGTATCTCATAGCTGTTTTAGTGTGCAGCTCCCTAATGATGTAGAGGGCTGAACGTGTTTTCACATGCCAGTTGAGCAGGCACCTCAGTAAAGAAGGCATCCTGTTGTTGAATGTTTGCCCTTTAAAAATGTTTATTCTTGCCGGGCATCAGTGGTGCACGCCTTTTATCCCAGCACTCAGGAGGCAGAGCCAGGTGGATCTCAGTGAGTTTGAGGCCAGCCTGGTCTACAGAGCGAGATCCAGGACAGGCTCCAAAACTACAGAGAAACCCTGTCTTGAAACACCCCTCCCCCCAAAAAAAAGTGTATTCTTTGACAATCTGATCATGTGTATAATGTATTTTGATCATATCTTCCCACAACCCTTTTACACACACACACACACACACACACACACACACTTCCTCTGAACTCCTTCCTTTCAAGTTTCCCTCCAGCTTTTGTGTCGTGTTTAGAGATCCACTGGGGTTACTGGGGCTTCCATGAGGACAGGTCTGGGGTTATTACTGGAGCATGTGCAACTTACCAGTGGCTATAGCGCTAAGAACAATGAAATAACGCCACATCCATTAACTGCCGAACGCTCCTCAGCCTAGAGGTGGGGACCTTATGAACCCTGCCGCCATCCATGAATATTTCATTCTGGTGGGCCGTTGACCCACAGGTATATTCTTGTCAGGAATTTCATGGATGCATGGGAATAGGGCATACTGGGACAAAGCTTAGATCACAGAAGTCTTGGTAAGATACAGAGCCACAGGTGTGGGAGGGTGGGGCAAATAGAGTCTTCTAGCTTCCTTTCCCACTGGGTGATCAGAGGTCAGACAGACATTGCTCTCAGGCCTCCTCCCTGAACCAGAGATCAGGACTTGACTTCATCCTCTTCCTGTCAGTCTTTCTGTTGTTGTTTTGTTTTGTTTGTTTGTTGAGACAGGGTTTCTCTGTATCCCTGGTACTCACTCTTTAGACCAGGCTGGCCTCCAACTCAGAGATCGGCCTGCCCCTGCTTCCCATGTGCTGGGATTGAAGGTGTTCCCCAACCCCTCCCCCCCAGGCTCTTCCTGTCATTCTTGACTGGTTGGTAATGCCACACACAGGCTTCCTGTCAGACCTGACGTTCTTTGATGTTTGGAAGGTACGGGCTGCAGAGCAGTGGCTGCCGTCATTAATGACTCTGACACGGTTAGCAGCAGGAAGATAAGGGAAGAATAAGTGATGATGGTTGCCATGGTTAGCTGGCATCTCCATCAAAGCAGTGTGGAAGTAGAATTCTTCAGCTGGGTTTAGGGGGACTATGGGATTTGTACTGGAATAGAATTCTGTGCCGTGTTAGAAAACACATGCACCATTGCTGAGCAGCCATTCACTAATTTTCATAAAATTACCCACACACCCACCCTACTAGCTGCTCCATGACCATACTAACCAGCAATGGTTCCACTCCTGCATCATATCAGGTTCTTTTGGCGATTTGTAATGCCTATCACAGCCAGAGTAAACTAAATTTAAACCCCTTCCTGTTACCGTAAGCAAATATAAAATCCTCAAATTCTAACTATCATTCCATTCTCCTCTGTATTTTGATAAATCTGGTTTGCATTTTCAAAGCTCCTTTAGCATACATCCTATGTAAATGTAGTCATGGGCTCTCATCATCATGTGCCTTGCTTGGGATGTTAGAATTTGTCTTGGTTGGTTAGGGTCACTACTGAAATGGTGAAACATCACAACCAAAAACCACAAACCACAAACAGGGCAGAAACCTGGAGGCCGGAGCTGATGCAGAGGCCATGGAGGGGTGCTCCTTAGCTTGCTCCTCAGCTTGCTCCACCTGCTTCCTTGTAGAACCCAGGACCACCAGCCCAGGGATGGCATTGGTCCCCCGTCAATCACTAATTTAGAAAATGCCCTACAGGCTTGCCTACAGCTGATCTTATGGAGGCGTCTTTTTTTTTTTTCCAGTTGGTTCCTCCTCTCAGATGACTTCAGCTTGTGTCAAGTTGACATAAAACATTCCAGCACAGAGTTCTTTATCATTTAACTGTCCTCTTGGGCTCCCTGGCATAGTTGTAAGTTACCGTGGCAAAGCATGCATGGAAATACCTTTAGAAAAGTAATTCAGATGATTTCCAGATCTAGAAAAGCAGAGCCGTGTGGACGGCACAGACTGTTCAGTCCTCCTCAGCTGTTTTAGTTTGCACACCAAGTCTCAGGAATTTGAGTCACAAAACTGCTGTCTAGGGGAGACCGCTGAAGATCGGCTTACAGACTCCATGACCGTTAACAAGTTAAAGCTGATTATTTTGTTACCTAATAAATTTTCTGGGTTCGCTGTGACAGAAAATCCGTAAGAAATACGTCATCCTTACATTTCCAGACATTGCACTTTCCCCTGGGGTTCATTTGCATACTGTCTTCCTGTTCGTATGTCCTTTGTGTGTGTTCTTTGTATTGTTCCGCGTGTTAAAACAATTACAACTGACAAAACACACTGGGAAAGCCTTTCTTGTAAGCAGAGCAGAGACCACGTGACTACGTTCTTGCGGAGGAGCCGTCTCTTACTGATAGGATCCCGGTGTGTTTCCTGTTATTCATGCAGAAAGTGTGTCAAAGAACGGCAGCACTGAGTGCATAAAGATTCGTGTGCATATGTTTGTGACATTGCAGGCCAAAGGTAAAGAAAGACAGTGGCTAAGACACCAAGCTACCGGAGAACTAGACGACGCCAAGATCATTGATGGGCTGGCTGGAGAAAAAGCCATCTACAAACGTCGGGGTGATCTGGAACCCCAAGTAAGTAATGGGGAATCCCGAGCCTCAGCTCCACATAGTTCAGCCTTCTGTAGAGAGTTCATGAGTTGTGTCAAAACACCATTAACCCAGAATATACAACTACAGAAAACATTATGTAAGACAGATAAATAAAACGTCTCATCAAGACATAGAACACACACACAAAATAGGATAATTTAAAAAGCAATCGATACAAGGATCCTGCATGGTGATGCATTCTTTTAATCCCAGCACTCAGGAGGCAGAGGCTCTGTGAGATCGAGGCCAGCTTGATCTATATAGCAAGTTCCAGAACAGCCAGGGCTACATTGTAAGACGCTGTCTCAAAATCAGCACAAAGGTGGGGAAGCTTTCATCAAATCCAGAAGAGTTAACAGCAGGGATCAAACTGCGGCCTAAGGTCCACCCAGGCAGAGAAGGGAGTAAATAGTAAACCCTGAAGATGCGAGTTTACAGAGCTGAAGAAGCAGTTCCTGGAGTTAGAGTCTTGAGTAGAGGGAAAGCCAGCCTCCCTATCCCACCCGGCCCAGGCAACCTCAGACGAAACCAGACAGCAAATAGCCCTCACTCTGACCACCAGTATCCACTCAGCAGAACCTCCAGAAAGCCAAGAGCTACCTATGTGGCTGCCTACAGGTCCACTCCCCAGATATGGAGTGGGTACAGTGTGGGTGGGGGAAACGGGAGACACTGTGTTGTTTATGGATCCCAGAGAATTCTTCAAGTAACAAAGCAATCTTAGTGGTTTCCTACTCTCCTGGAACTTTAAGAATCTGTGTCCACAAAATGCATTCAGTTTTTAGCAAACAAAGAATTCTCCCTTAAGTTACATAATTGCAGTAAATAAGCATTTGCCATACTGTGGCAACATGGTCAAATATTGAATGTTAGTGAACTTTGGGGTTTTCTGTGGTCCTGAATGATCAAAACTGCTGAGTAGCCGCGGAGAGCAGGGGTGCAGTGAGAGAGTGGGAGAGCCACTCTCTCTAAATGTTTACTCAGGGTGGATCTGGTGGTCATGTGGGGGCCACTTCTGTGTCACCGCCATGAGTCAACAGCTTTCTTTACTGACTCACTGTGGTCAGCAAGTGTTTGGACACAACTGTGATTTAGTCATGGATGTGTGTGTGCGCGCCACCGCTCCTAACTGGGGCAGACTCAAGTTTTAAAGGAATATATTAAATTTGCTTCCTACTGTTATCCTCGAAGCAGCTATGGTGCTTTAAATTTTTTATTTATTTATCATGGCGGGGGATGGGGGGATGGGGGTGGGGCATGCCTGCTACCGCAGGCATACGGAAGTCTGAGGACTGGGGGGAGTCAGCTGTCCTTCCACCTTGCAGTCCTAGGAATCGAACCCAGGTTCAGGCTTGATGGCGACTACTGTTCCTCCCAAGCCATCTCACGCGCCATCTCACCAGCCCACTAGAGTAGTCTCTTGAAACTATTAGTTCTGCTCATTATTTTTCATGCATGTCAGCAAGTGTGTAACAGAATAATCTGGAATTTTTCTTATTTATTGTTACTGACAAACTTTTTTTTTTTTTTTAATTTTGCACATTGGCAGATCTGGGCTCCAAACCGATCTCATAAGGTTTCACGTTTTAATCAGTAGTTTTTGCCAGACAGCAGCTCAATGCCACTTTCACTGCCAAGAAAAGAAAAAGAAACACTAGTTCACTGGCTACAGAAAAAAAAAAATGCTTAAAGAATTGAGACATTCTGAAAATGTTTCCTTACGTTCTTGGCCAGACTCCCTCTCATACGAGCGTGTCTTAGCAGTCTGGCACTTCTTCAGCCTAGGTAGAGAATGATCTTCAAGTGATTGCATAATAGATAGAAGAGAAGCTGATGTGAGCTCTCCTCCAATTACACAAGCTTTCTCCGGGGGAGGGGGTGCTGAGGCACAGAGTAAATGACGTGGGGTTTCTATCCTTCCAGATTTGTATTTTTCTAACACTGTTTGTAAGTTGTCGGCCTCCAGCAGGCAGCTCCTACTGTATTCCAGAGGAAGCTCTTCCCATGCGGTCCCGACAGCCAGTACAGTCTGATATCCACTTGCTGAGTACAGTCACCCCGCCTATCCGCTGGCAGGGCCCTGTGTAGCCTTGAGCCTGGGGCCGGTCTGCCCACCTGGGGCCGGTACTGCAGAGCCTGGGTGAGACCCCAGGATGGCAGCTGACCATGGTTTCTACCACTCCCTCCCTCAGCTGGGTAGCCCACAGCAGAAGCCCAAGCGCCTGCGCCTGGTGGTAGACGTTTCTGGCAGTATGTACCGCTTCAACGGGGTGGATCGCCGGCTGGAGCGCTCAATGGAGGCCGTGTGCATGGTCATGGAAGCCTTCGAGAACTATGAGGAGAAGTTCAAGGTAATGGCGTGAGCTGGGGATCTAGAATTTCACTAGTCGCTCCTGCTCAGGAGTGAGTCCTGGGCTAGGGTCAGCAGTGGGTGCAGACTCCGCCCAAACACTGTCCTCTGGCCAGGTCATTTGTCATCGGGGAAGGTGGCCCACTGCTTCCCCTGTCCTAATAGTAACCTAGTTGAAGGGCCTGATAAACCTCCGGCTCCCCCAGAGAAAAGCATGCAACATACACGCTGTGTGATGTTTCCTACAAACACGAAGTCTGTTCTCAAATTTCCCTGGGCATCCTCATCCTAGTGCCCCTTAGCACTAATGCCCCATCACCAGCCAGTCTGTGCACAACCTAGCAACGCCCTGTTCTCTGCTTCCCTTTCTACATGAACAGACAATATAAACGACCCCCGCCGACATGAAGATGCACTTCTGGGAGAAAGCAGCCTCCTTGCTCACTTCCAGCTTATTCTTCATTTTGCTATTAACTCCTCCATTTCAGAGGTCTGAGTATAGGGAGGGGATCCCCATGTTGCTGTGCTGCTAGCCAGTATGAGCCCTTCTGATCGTGGTCGTCCACATCTGGACTGACATCACAGAGGATAACCTGAGCACCGCACATGCCAGAGAGAGACATGCTCTGTACAGACACTGTGAGGGATGCATAGCCTAAGCGTAGGAACTCTAGCTTTTGTACTGGATAAAACAACCTTGAGGAACAGACGGTCTCAAATCAATTGCCGTTTAGCCCCCCCCAACCTGTACCTGAAGACAGCTTCCTATGCCATGGCTCTGTTTTATGCTACAAACAAGAAACAAATTGATTTGTCATTTCAACTAGGGACTTTGTGAAGGATGGCCCTCCCCGGGTCCCTGGGAGAAAGGCCCTTCAGAGCTAAGTGGTGAGGAATGAGCAGCACCCAGCAGTGAGTACTGTGGGGGTGGCAAGGCTCTGCACAAAACAGGGGTCAAAGTGTGTCTAACACATGACTTAGCATGAGAAGGAGTTCTGCTTCCCTTCACAACATAGACACCATCCCTCCTGGCCACTGAAAACCGTGGAACTGTTCAGGAATCCCTCTGGGGGAGTCCCTCTGGGCTCTATTTCAGTTGCCAGGAATCCCAGAGCCCAAATCAAAGACTCGCTCTGACAGGATGAGGACCGAGTGCTTAGAGAAATCTGGGACGAGACATTCTGCTTCTGAGTAACATGGTGGCTGCCATGATGGAGCTTCCGTGGGAGCCAGAGTGAGTAAGTCCTCAAAGCAGTCCTGTTGGAGCAGACGAAGCAGCAGGCTTCTGAGGACTGCCATTCAACCTTGCCATCTCTTGACTTACACCTCATGTGTGATGGCATCTTGATTTTTTATATAGAAACTGTTTATTGAAATCACTTAGACCACTGATGGCCAATGGATGTCTAGAATGTTCCACCTAATGTTCAAAAGGCTTTGGGTTTGAACCTGCCCTGACATCCCATCAGTTCTTCCCAGGTCTTCCCTCCATGTTGCATGTTGGAGACTGTCATATTGCCACACATCTGAGGTTTGATTGGCCACAGGCCATCCAGTCTCTGCTGGGGCTCCATGGGCCCCCTCTGTAGAGGACAGAAGATGACAGAGTCACATACTCTGTGAGAGCTTTGCCTGGTTCTAATTAGATGTTTGGGGGTCCATAAGGATGAGGTGCACACAGTACAAAGGAGGAAGGGTGACGAATTGAGACTCAGTCTGTCCCCTCCTATTCCAGCTGCATCAGTGGGTACTTTGGTCACTTAGAAAGACTTGGGGTTTTGGGTTTTTTTGGTCTCTTTTTAAAAATATTTGATATTCCTTATATCATCATTATTCCCAACCACTGAGTCTGTCTGTACTTTTTTTTTTTAATGAAAGAAGAATAAGATCCAGTAATAACTACTGAGAGGCCGTAACTTACTCAGAAAATATAAAATGACTCATGAGCAGATGATGGTTTATGGAATACCCAGGATAGCATCCCACGGTGTCTTAGCCGTGTAATCTGAAGCCCCTCCCCTCAGCTCTAGACAGTTCTTAATGCAGTCTTCCTGCCGTTAGCCCTGGGCTGTGGAGTATGGACCCTGCGTCTGCTGCCTTCAAAGTGCTCCTGCTGTGGTGGTCGGCATGCTCCCCATCTCTCCTCTTGGCATCTGTTTGTGTTGTGTTTGGCTAGAGCTCAGCACTGACATGTGGGTCATTATAGACTGTACAGGCAGCTCACTTAGAGTCTGGAGTCTGCCTCCACCATCATTCCACGTTAGCACAGCCCATGCCAAACCACAGGGACCCTCAGGCGGGAAAGTTCCTGAGACAAGGTAATTCAGCAGCCTGGCATTTGCTAAGCCACTTGACGTCTTTAAAGTGCCTCAGAGTTCAACCACCTGACTTCCCCTCTTCCCAGAACAGCACAGTTTATGGACAGGCAACATCAGCCCCACCAAGCCGGTGACCAGCATCACCCCACTGTTCACACAGCACTCAGGCAGAATGCTATCCATTACATAAACTGTTGAATGTTGGTCCGGAAGCTTTTTCCCCCTACCTTCATTCCAGTCTGTTCTTTTCTCCAAGCTCCTGAGAGTTTTCATTGTCTGTTTAAAATAGACTTGGTTTTCAAAGTCCTCAGTAACACCAAAAGTTTGGTGACTATTTTTCTGCTATGCATTCAAACAATGGTACCAGAAAATAGGTTTATTCTCTCATTCAGAAATTGGGCTTTGGAGAGACAGTAACTTAAAATACATTGTCTCTATGAAGGTATGTAAGCTAGCCTCTAAGGCAAAGAGTATAAAAGGAAGCCAGTGGGGAACCTGGGGGCTTAGGGAGCAGGGAGCACTTTCATGAACCCTGCTCCCCCAGGTCTGCTAAAGCAGCTCCACTTAGGGTGATTCTGCACAATGTTGTATAGTGGGCTTCATACAGTTTTTCATCTGGAGAAAGGATTCCACAGCTAAAACCTATTTAAGTGCAAGAAAGTGTTCGAAAGGCACTGATGTGGGCTAGGGATGCAGCTTTGGCCGAAAGAGTGTGCCTGGTGTTCTGGTTTCCTCTCGATGCCGTGACAAACACCAAGACCAAAAGCACTTTGGGAAGTGAAAGCCTATTTGGCTTCCATTTCCAGGTCTGTCCACTGAGGGAAGTCAGGGCAGGAACCATGAAGAAATGCTGCTTCTGGCTATGATGGTCTTTCTTATCCAGCCCAAGTCCACCTGTCTAGGTGTGGAGCCATCTCCAGTGAGCTGGGTCCTCTCTCATCAGTCAATCTCTCACAGACATGACCCCAGACCAGGCTCTTCTTCAATGGAGGTTCTCTCTTCCTAGGTTAATGATGAAAAGTAACCAGGACATCTAGCCTATATACAAGACCCTAGGTTCTGTCCTCAACACAGAAAAAAAGATGGAAAGGAAATCCACTATTCTAGAACCAGTACTGGACTCCTGTTTGTATTAACTCTGAGGACTTCCCTCTGGAGGAGGTGCCACTGGTCCTCATGTGTATGACTCACTCTCCCCTCTAGACAGACGTATACAAGACACAGAGCTCCTAAACTATAAGAAACCAGCTCCCCAGTTCCAGTTCTTATTTGTTATGAGCTGCAGGAACCTGAGAGCTGGGAATTATTGTCACCAACCTCTTTCCACAGATGAGGAAACCAAGATTCAAAGAAGTTAAATACTTGGCCCAGGTCACACCACTAGACAGTGAAATGCCAGGACTTCTAACCCCACGTTTAAGTATCTTTCTTACTTTTTTAATCCTATTTCTTCCTGTTTTATTTATGCTTAAACCCATGCCAAATCAATATTTTCAAAAATTCATTCAAAAGTAAACTTACTTTATTATCTATCATTTCCTACTTTTATCCCACCATGCAAAGGTGGTGTAATAGACATGGTTTCTTTGATGCTGTCTTGATGAGGAAGGCTTCATTGCTTCCCAGAAGGCTATAGAAAGATATGACTCACAGAGATGCCTGCTGGGAAATTCCTTCTATCACACACTTAGCTGAGTGTCTGTAATTACACTCCTTTTCCAGTGCCTTAAGGACATTCCTTGAGTTTAAATATGGAGACCAATCATCCTATCAGGTTTAGGCTCTGAGTATATTTGTACTATTACCCAGAGATAGGACCAAAAAGAGCACAAAGTTATGCAGAATAACTCATAGTTTACAGAAATATTGGCCACAAGAAACAAAGAGCTTATGGAGAGAGAGGAATAGCTTGGGGACTCACTATTTCTCTGTAGTATCTTGGATTAATAGTCAGAGACCACAGTAAACCTCTGTCTTAGGAAAGGCTGGTGGTCCCCCCCCAGCATCAGTGTTGACACCCACAGCAGAGCTGGTTCAGAGAATCTGAGATGAGCTTTATGAGGATGCCTCCAGGTGAGGAGGGCAAAGCAAGTATTGGCCACCGTCATCACTAACTGGACTGCTCTGTACTGACTTCTAATCAGAAGCCTCATAAAGCCTAGCCTAGCCCCAAACCAGTCAGTGAGGATCCTTCCTCTGTGTGCGGAGCTCCCTGTGCATCTCTTTAAATTCCTGCTGGATGGTAAATTTCTATGTCTTCATTGAGACTCTGGTTTGCTTTATATTTGGATGCCTTCCTCTAAAGGAATGAGGTTTTCAAAACAAACCTAGCAAAAGGGGATCTAAACAAATTGTAAAGTGAAGAAGCATTAGAGAGGGCCCGCTCAAGAGGTGTCATTTAGTATTTATGCTAAGAACAAGACTCCTCAATGATTTCCAGGGTACTTTGTGAGCCACTTAGAAAAATTACAGCCTAAAAATTGGGTGGTTGATTGGGACAATGAGGCCTTTGTTTATTGAGCCCTGTGCTGCTCCATGGAAACGTGTGTGTGGCCTCTCCTGGCTGATTCCATGGTGGGACTGGCAGGGCCCGGCCTGGGGGATGGTAGAGTCAGAGAATGGAAATGAATGACTCCAGCTTATGATACCACACTCCTGTTATCCTAGCACTGAGTGGCTGAGGCAGGAGGATCATGAGTTTGAAGCTAGCCTGGGCTACATCATCTCACACAAATAAGAACAGAGGGAGTTCATATATGTTTTCCTTGAACTCAGACAGTTTTAAGAATAAGAAAATTACAGTTTTAAAACATGGGTAAAGGCTTACCTGATTGCATCTGTTATTATCTCATTAATCCCAACCATCCCTTAAAAGGGAGGGGGAAAATTAAGCCATTTATTTTCCTTTTACCTCAGTGCAGCATGGAAATCTGCTTCTTCCATCTGTGTAAGCCCTCCTTAAAAGATACTTCAGCAGCTGGTGGTACAGGCCTGGGCCCAACTACCCAGGCAGGAAGGTTTGTAAGTTCAAGAGCCACTTGGATACATAGTGATTTCGAGGCTAGCCTGGAATACTTAGTAAGACCCTCTTCAAAACCAAAAGAGGGCTAGAGATAGGACACAGTGGGAACGTACTTGCCTAGCGTAGCTGAGGCCCTGGGTCAATGCCCAGTACCACAAAAAAGAGAGGGAAGGGAAGAGAAGCATACATAATCCCCCAGCCCCTGCTCAAGCTGTCCCCTGACCAAGCCCTCCCAAGGGAGGTGTACATGGGACCTAGGGGCCAGGCCGCCTTCTAACTACCTTGACGAATGTCCCACCTCTTCTCTCAGGGCTTTCATGGGCCTCTTTCTTGGGTCTGCCTTCCTAGGGCAGGCTCAGGTGGTGTAAGCAAATCAAGGTCTGAGGGGCAGCCAGCGGGGACCAGAGGCAAGAATTCCCCATGTTGCCATGTTCCACAAGCTTCAAGGAGGCCACATATTGATCCTGACTTCACAGGTCATTAAGATGTAACATTTCTCAAAGTAGGAGATAAGAGCATGTTTTACCTGGCAATTTGTAATCAGCTTCATAGTTTTCAAAGGTTTAGCCATCCTGTGTAGACCTCCAGTTATGTCCTCTTGGGGATGAATGCTAGGTCTTCACCTCCCGCTGCATCTCCTCAGCACACACTTTGGGCACATCCAAAGTGGAATTCGTCTTTCCTAGATAACGCCGCCCACTGCCTGTTTTAATGGAGGGCACTTTCACCAGGAATATTTCCACTTCCCGTTTCAGACGTGGCAGCCTGAGTTATGTTAGATTGTGTTTGTCATCTGGCTTAGGAAAAACAGCATTCTGGTTTCTGGATGGTTTCTAAAAGAATGTAGCCCACAAGCAAAATGCAAGCTGGTTGTTGCTCCAAGTTGTTTGCAAGCTCCGAGAGCATTTCTGCCGTAGGCATGCTCAGCACGGTCTCAGAAACTAGAAGTACAAAGATGATCGCCTAAGACCCAGCCTGCGAAGAACTTACCATCTTCAGAGGCGCAGACAGGCAACAGCTGGATTGCATCCCCCTCTCAGCTAGTGGGGGGTTTACAGGAGGTGCTGGAGGACAGCTGTTGATGCTGGACTGGCAGATATCCCACATGTTCCCCAAGTCTTCATCCCCACACCATTGCCTTGCAGATATCTCAGTCTCTCCACTGTCCCAAAATGTCTTTAATAGAGGTGGGAGGGTCAGAGGAACAGAGACTGGGGTCTCCCAGATTGTTCACCTCTGACTTTCAAAGTCTGTAGAAGAGTAGCACCTGACTCCCAAGGCCGACCTCTTCTCAACAGTCAGGACTCTCATGTGCCTAGAAGATAGAATTAAGGAGTGCTTCCTAAATGGAAAGATACATGCCATGTATTAACAAATGGAAAAGCATATTATACAGTCACATGGTCGGTATCATCCAAGGTTGTGTTGATGCTGATGTGTATATGACTATACAGCTTGCCATGTCGGTTACAAGGGACTAAGGACCTGAGGGCGTCTGTCATAGAATGTTTTCAGAGGTTATCTTGAACAGAATTGTGGATAATTGTGGCCTTTTCTGTACTTTAATTTCTATGAGTATGTTTTACTTTTAGAAATTAGAGGTATATGCTTGCTCTCTCTTGGGGCTCTGGTGAAGGGTCAGCTTCAGGCTTTGCTTGTTGGTAGAATTGAGTTGCTCAGAATCATGGACAGAGCTCCCTTTTCCTGCTGGCTCTCGGCTTCTGGGGGCTACTGATGCTCTTGTCCACAGTCCCCTCCATCTCCATCGTAGTTAACTCCTTCATGTCAGGTCTCCCTGATGCTTCAAATCTATCTTCCCCTTCTATCAGCAGCCAGGAAAAAACTCTACTTTGAAAGGGCTCAGTGTGATTAAGTTAGGCCCACTAGAGAACCTCTTGTGATTAACTCACAGTCAAGTAAACTTAATTACATCAGCAGATCCTTTTTGCCATGGAAGTTAATGTAATCATAAGTGATAAGCCATTATGTTTACCAGACTTGACCACAAGTGTGGAGAGAGTATAGAAAGGACAGATGCGGCAGCTGGAATCCTGCCTAACACCGTGTGTGTGGTTCTTACAAAGTCTCCCTTGAAAATTACACATGAAATTTGGGGTAGCCCCTGAAGTCCTCAGGTACTTCCCACCTCTTTCCAGGGGGCAGAGGTCTCAGAAAGTGGACCCAAACAGAATGAGTTCAAAATGTGTTGGCCTTTGTTGATGGCACACATCTGCCTCTCTGTCTGCATTCCTTTATGGCCAAATGTTGAACGACGTGGAACAATCCAGAGTTGGGGTTCATAGGACCAACGACCATTCCGTTACTCACTGACCTGTACTCTCCGACTCTTGCATGTAGTATGACATCGCTGGACACTCAGGAGATGGCTACAACATCACCCTTGTTCCCGCTAACAAAATCCCCAGGGACAATAAACAGAGACTAGAAATTCTGAAGGTAAATTCATTCTGTTCCTTCTATATGTTGTGAGATTCTCTATCGGATTAGATAAAAACTAGGAGTCACTGAAGAAACAATAGATATATCATACACTTTCAAGCACTGAGTAAAAACCATCTTTCGTGTTTAAATTCCCTTTTCCATCACTAAATTTAATTTTCCCTGCATGTTTTCAGAGTCTCTGTGTTTCGTTGGGTTTCAGCATCTAAGATCAGAACTCCTCATAGTCAGACAGACATGCTCAGTAGAAAGAACCACCCTTTTTAGGGTGCTCTGTATTCCAATTTCATGTTTCTCTTAGTATTTTTGAATGACAAATTCAGTTTCACATACTTAAATCTGCAGTAGACATCACGATTTTAAAACAGATTTGTTCTTTTGCAACTGGAAACAGTGCTCAGCATTACAGATTAACTTGTTTACTAGAAATTCAATCCCTTCCTTATTTTTCTCCTGCATCTTGCCCCTCTTCGGGGTGATACCAAGTGACATATTTTCCTGCTTTAAACAGAAGGTTGAATTTTAAGTGTCCATTGGGAACATTTGGGAACGTTGCCTATTTCTAAGGAAAGTCAGCCCCAGACACCACCCTTGTTCTGGCACACTGTCAGTACAAAAATCACCGTGTTTGTGAAAAGGAGTTGCTCACCCGTGGTTTTGTGCCCTGACTCTTACCTCCAGACCATGCATGCCCACTCTCAGTTCTGCATGAGTGGGGACCACACCCTCGAGGGGACGGAACATGCCATCAAGGACATTACCAAAGAAGAAGCCGATGAGTACTTTGTCATCATCCTCAGTGACGCAAATCTGTCGCGATATGGGATAAATCCTGCCCGCTTTGCCCAGATCCTAACAAGTGACCCTCAAGTTAATGCCTTCGCCATTTTTATTGGCTCTTTAGGGGATCAAGCAGCCAGGTAAGTATTGTCACAGCAAACAGCAGGTATAGTAAACATCTGACATGTTGTTTCTCAGACCTCAGCCAGAGGGGCTGGGGAAGGCAGGTAAAACAGGTCTAAGAGCGTCTAATGTCACTCTTGGGGTGCACAGTGCCCTGGCAAGCAATTATAGTTTAGACGGAACATGATACACTAGAGTTTTTTGATCAAGAATTTATAATTTTAATTGTTTTATAAAATAATTACCAAATTGATTTCCCCTCTAATAGGTTAGGAAGTATTTTATAGATTAGGTACTTTACAGAGACCCCGAAGCCCAATCTAATCAGTTTATGTTCAAATTATATTCAGAATAGCAAATATAGAGAGCTGTGGCTGTAGCTCAGTGGTAGGACACTTGCCTAGCATGCAAGAAGCCCCAGGTTCAGTCCACAGTACTGCCAAAAATAAAAAAAAAAGGAAACCAACAATAGTAACTTTCCTAGCATAACCAAAACTATATTCACCTATATGTAATGTATGTCTGTTTGGTGTGTGTAACCAGACACTGTCTCAGTCACTGTTCTGTCACTGTGAAGGGACACCATGACCAGGGCAGCCCTTATAAAGACAGCATTTGATTGGGGGCTTTTGTACCGTGTCAGTGGTTTGGTCTGTGGTCTCCAAGAGAGGAAGCAAACAGGCATGGCACTGGACAGTAGTGGAGAGCTCGATGAGCCGAGGGGGGCCATCCTCATTCAAACTACCACAGATGTATAGAGACTTACGTAAGCACATGTATCCTCATAAACAAACTTCAGTAAGTGACCAAGTATATATTTAGATGTGTATATACTTAAGCATACATGTATGTGCCTCTGTATGTGTGTAAATCTGTAGCTCTTACTGGAGAGACAAGTGGATGAGACACCTTGCACACAAAGGAAGACTGTGTGTGTATATGGAGAGTGTTACATGCTATAGTGAACATGCTGCCTGATAACTGTAGGAGTTTATAATCACACAATAAGTGCCTCTGGAATGACCCCAAAGGAGAGGCCAGGAAACACTTTCCATAACTTAAACACACTAACAGAAAGCGTTTGCTTTTTTCGTTGCCTAAAATACTCATAAAAGGCAGAAAACACTACCCTGCCTTACAAACCGAGGGCCTGCCTTTGCTTCTCCTCTTCTGAGTGCCCTGCTCTGTGGTGCAGACCCTCCTGAACCAGGGAGGTTTCAGCCCCTTGGCTGCAGACACTTCCCCAGTCAGCTTGAGACAGACGTGGGGCCACAGACTCGTGGTCACTCAGTGCAACTGACTGCACACACTTCTCTCACTCTTATGTGTTAGCACTTCACATTTTCTGGAACCTTCCTGTCCTCAAAGCCTCCTCTGTCCACATTCCCAGCACCAGCCCCGCATTAGGCGGGCGGCAAGCTCAACAAATGCTGGCTGAGCTGAAACGGGCGTTTTTTTCTTTCTAGTGAACAGATCCTGTTGGAATACTTAAGAAAGCACAATAATACCCTTGTGGTTTCCTGGGGAAATGGTCCAACATCCACTGGCAAAAGACACGGAACAGACTTAGCTGGTCTGCCCGGCATGCCAAATACATGATCCTACACAGAGTGGCTGACTTTTATTAAATGTCATTCCAAAACCAAATTTTGTTGGCACAATGAAAGGCG
Organism: Peromyscus nudipes; assembly: GCA_902168325.1. NCBI lineage: Eukaryota > Metazoa > Chordata > Mammalia > Rodentia > Cricetidae > Peromyscus > Peromyscus nudipes. Next base: position 15,764 of record CABHPH010135150.1, read on the forward strand.
GTGTTCTTTTCAATATATCTGTCTTGCCGTCTTTTGCCTTCAAAGATGGTCTTTTGTTCCAAATGATAAATTGACATTTTTTAAAAATGACCATGAGCCTGCTCAACCTCAGAATGGTCAAAGCAGCAGTTGAATAGTGCAGATTGCATTTCACATTATGTGATGGGGAGGAACCAGACATGCACTTGGGGACTTCACTGCAGCAAGTTGGAGGCCTGTTTCCTAAGAGAGGAGAAGCTTTTGAAGTAGAGTGTGAGGCTATATTACTCGGCCAGATGCAGGTGAGCTAACCTCAGATGGGCCCCTCAGGCCCCGTGCTATCAAGGGCTATAACACAGCAGGAACCGATTTTAACACTTCAAAACCACTAATTTTCTCCCTGAAAAGATCTTTCCCTGTCCCTGGTGCTCTCCCGGGGGCTTTCATTGCTTAGTGACAGCCAGTTCAATTGCAGGCAAGGTATGAGAGAGTGAAAACATCCTTTTGTAAGAACCCATTTTGATGCTGTGACTGGCCCAGGGCAGAGGCTGGAATGGGAGCCTCCTCGATTCGCAATGGTGATTCCCTTCCCTTCCCTCTGGCAGGCTTCAGAGAACTCTGCCAGCTGGCCGGTCCTTCGTCGCTATGGACACCAAGAAGATCCCTCAGATTTTACAGCAGATCTTCACCTCTACCATGCTGTCCAGTATCTAAGAAGAACCCTTCACCACCCCAGGACTGGAAGCAAGATACAAGTAGAGAAATTTTGAAAAGACAGCAAGCAACCAAGCACAAGCTGCTGTCCCACAGTGCACAGACTTGTGAATGGAAACGTACTCTGGAAAGGTTGGAAGTCCGCAGAGGAAATGGGGTGACCTGCATTTCTTAAAAGGTCAGCGTTGAAGGAAGTAGGTGCAGGAACTACAGGGCTTGGTCTGGTTCCAAACCCAAAGGATAAAAAAATACCCGCTTTTGCCTTAATATGTCATCTGTCGCCAGATGCCATCCCAGAAAGCCGAGCCTGTAAGGCCATAGTTGACACTAAGGGCTAAGTCTGCAAGCCCCACCCAGCATGTTCCTGTCTACAATTATTTTTACTTTCTCTCCAATGTGTCTTGCCCAGCCAATAACAATTTTGCAGCATTTAACCCACTGAAAAGTATTTGGGCTAGGACTTTATAAGGTGTTGGATTCTCTCAAAAATCCCATTCTCTTGACTGAAGGGAACCAAAAGATCGTCAGGGTGCCTGCTCTCCCACGTGACCTCTGAAGGGTTCCTGAGAGAGCAAGTACCCTACTGTCCCTGCTGCCCAAGTTCAAGGATAAAGATACCCTGCCTCAGGTTCCCTGCATCCTGCCTACAGTGCTTTTCCAGAGTTCCACAGTGGAGTGTACTTCACTGTCCAAACTATAGTGACGCAAGCATCAAAAGCTTGTAAGAGAGATCATGTCTACCGATTCCAGAGTTAAAAGCAGCATGTTTGACAGAGCTAACTGGAGATTTCTTTAGGTTTAACTAAAGAAAAACATATGTTTCTTTTCAGCCAAATTCTCTTCTCTTTCAAAGTGTACCTACTCACATTTTTAAGATCACATGTTCCGACAGAAGCCTCTCACAAGCCAGCTCATAAAATGCTCCTCTTCGCAGCTGGCGATGAAGTCAGACATGCTGGGGGCACCACTGTGTGGATGCTTACCTACTGTAAGCTGGGAAAACGAATCTCATTGATGATGTTCCCCAACCATGTACATTGTCGTCATACAGGCCTCTAAATTCATTTCATCATAGGACAGAAACAGTGTCACCCATTTCTCCTAACACCCCAATTGTCAAATAAAAAGCAGTTGATTCCCAATATTGTGTTATTACCCAGTGTTTTCATGGTTTGTTTTCCTAGTCACATGCTTGTTCTGGGTGCTCGATTGCCCCAAACTGCCCAGAGTACGTTATGTCATTCAGTTCTCAAGGCTTGTCAGATGGGTACTTTTTACTGATAAAGTGCTGTTCAGAAAACTCGTCACTTTCACAAGATTCCTGATCACAGACTTTTGATTGTCCATGGAACTATGAGTATAACTTTACAGATGAAGACATGGAGCCTGACCGATATCCACGGTCACAGGCAGGCAGACAAGGCCAGAATCCCCTCCTCACCTTTTGAGTGTTTGTGTGAGCCCCTCACCCACATGGCTGCTCCCTGACGGCCTCCACTGCCTCCCCTTCCTTCTTCCAGTGTGGCTTCTGTAACCTGTCTTTGCTCCAGAGCTGTCTTCCAGCTCTTGTCCTCATAAACCCTGTCTGCATGCTTTCAGGCACTCAGAGGTGTGGGGACCAGGGCATGGGACACTTCTGGGAAGAAGAATCTTGTAACTGCTCCCTTTTCCTGAGTACAGCAGTGAACTGAGGAAATGCCCACAGAGGGGCAGCTTAGCCCCAAGGTCGCTGCCCTCAGCAGCCTTTGCAAGTAGCACATAAAAATAGCTCAAGATGTAAGACCTTCACAGATCTCCACACACAACCTGAGTAAGCAGAGCCATTCTTTTTTAAACATAGAAAGAATGTTCTCTAGTAATTAAGTTTCCCTTTCCCACTAGCCAGACATCCTTTGCAATTGTTATTTGAAAGAGAAGATAGACTTTTCTGTTTTCTTTTTTGTAAGAGGGGAAGATGAGAGAAAAAGATGCTGTGTTTTCTCTTCTCAGAGTTCCTAAGACGTGTGTGCATTTATTATTAAATGTACTTGATTATAGGCCCCTCTGAGCTGTTCCCAGGCCCTCAGGAGAGCCAGCATGTAATAATAACTGTACTGTGTGCCCTCGGGAGTGCATTGAGAGACATCTAACCCGAGTCTCTCTTGCAAGCACATGAAACACTGAGAAGGTTCATTGTTAGTCCTGAGCAGCCAGGAGGAATGAGGGCCATGAATAGCCACAGTATACGATGTGTGTTCCCCCTGGAATCCTTTGTGCCCCCAATAAGATGACCTCATCCCAGATGGGGTGGCTTGAGCTCAGCCACAGAAGTGGGCCAGAGCGGGAGGATTTGAAGGGAGCATCAGAAGGGAATGAATCACTTAGTTCTTTACCCCCTTTCTTGGGAACCCTCGGAGGAGGAGAAATCCATCAGCACCAGAGGATTTTCTCAACCCTGAGGCTTTGGAGGCCATTAGAAGTGGTTTCTGAGCACAGCCTGGCCACAGTTCCCGAAAGGCCAGCTCCAGAGAATCCACCTGGGCCTGTCAGGTCAGCCAAAGTAAAGTTCCTCAGGGAGCCCAGCACAGAGAGGCAGAGTGAGGAAAACAGGAAAAAACAGTTGCTTTATCCTTGATCTGGATTTGCTTCCAACACATGCAGATAGAAGAGAAATCCCCTGAATTCTAAACCAGTCTCCCCTACATGGGCAACCCCTCCTGAAACCTTGTCTCTGGTGTAGTCCCTGTCCACTTTAAAAATCCAACCAATAATATGCACAGTGTAAAAATACTTAGATGGACAGTGATGTGTCATAAAGATCTTACCTACTGCCTTGATCTTCTAACATTTGCTCTGGCAGAACCACTAAAATTCCAATTTTCCACTGATGATAGAATTTATCACGCTAGTTAGAACTGGTTTGTAAAGAGGTTCTTGATCCTCATTGGCTATTAACTACCAGTGTGAACTTGACCTAGTCATTCTGGGCCTCGTTTGAGTTCAATCAATGCCTTAAAATGTTTGGAGAAAATGGTTACTAAAGCTACAGTTCTGTGTTCCAGTTACTCGTTTACAGAGTGAGGTGACTTGTCCCGGCCTCCTTGTGAGAGGCACATCACCGCAGTATGACCCCTGTCGCCAGAACCCCACACAGATTTAGCCAGTCTATGTCTGAGCACGCAGGATCTGGGCACCCGCATTGTCTGCCCCTTCACAGTATTGCTGGCTGAGTGTGACTGTTCCCTTACATGAGCATCAGTAAAATCACACAAAAGGATCTTTCCCTCAACATATAAGAGCTCTGCCTATGGCATCCAACTTTATATAATGAGTGCATATCTACACGATGAAAGTCAAAAGGGATCAGGGACCGGAAGGCCACTGTAACCTAAGAGCTGACCCTGGTGTCTCAGCTGACCAGTGTTCAAGTGTGTGTATGTACATGTGTGCGTGCACATGTGTGTTGAATCCTGCAAACAGTCTGCTCCAGGGGTGGGACACGCCTAACACCTCAAGTTGAGAAGAATCGGACACTCTTTGGAGTCTGAGCACTGTCTGAGGCATCCACCTTCAAACACAGACTGCCTGTTCATGCACATGGCCTTCGGGGTGCCAGGGTTGCATAACTGTGAACTTGAGTAGTGTTTGTGGTATTTGGCCACTCAGAGCCAAGGACGGCACTCTTTTAAAGTGGTTTAGATCCTGGGGTGGTGAGAACATAACATTCTGTTTCAAGAAATCTTATCAAGGGGATAAGGTTGTCCCTGGGTAAGGTTGTCCCTCCCTTGTGGCCCACAGGCACCAGATACCACAGACTTCAAGTATTTGGGAGTGGCCAGAGTGTGTGTCAATAAACTCAGACTCCAAAGATGGCGATGTGGCTAGGGAAGAGTCTCAGGATATATGGATTTATTACAGCTAAACACAGATGAAGCGGTAATAGTAGCAGCTGACATTGACCTGGAACTGAAAGGGAACAATGACTGAATGTCCTGGAGCAGTGTGTCCTTCATGAACGTCTGAACATGGTGAGAATGCACAAACCTGACAGGATACTCCGTGTGGAACCAGGCCATACATGAAGCCTTTCTAGCTGAAACTTGAGAAAAATGTGTTTACTCAGAGGATATAAAAGTTGGACTCTCTCATGCTTGGGCATTTATAATCCAGATGCTGCTAATTTAATAACACTGCCAGTTTCTCCATTCTAGTACCAGTAACTCTTCTATCATGGGACCTCCAGAAACAGTGAATCCCAACAAAACTGGCTGGTCCATGTTCTTTTTTAAAAAAATGTGCAGACCACACGGAAACAACAGGACCTGAGGTCGCTTCTGCACCATCCTGACAAACCTCGAGGCAGAGCTAGGAAATAACCTGGACAGCCTCGGCCTCACCGCCTTGGCAGATTCTCAGAGAGCCTGCAGTGTTGAGGAAACTGAGGGACTCTGCATCCAAGCCAGGGAGCCCAGATTCCAGAAGTACACACACACACACACACACACACACACACACACACACACACACACACA
>CABHPH010135150.1:20977-41667 GCA_902168325.1 Peromyscus nudipes
ACACACACACACACACACACACACACACACACACACACACACACACATATACATGAGCAGATGACCAGTGGGGAAGGCAAGAGGTTTGGTTAATGTAGGTACTAGGTGAAATGATAATGTTGCTCATTATGAAGTTAACAGAGAAGGCGTCTCCAGTGGGTAGGTTTCCTTTTGTGTTCCAAGACTTTTGAACAACTCCCTTCAAGGCTGATGGAGTAAACAAGTACATCCTACAAAGATTTGGTACCAAATGTGGAGAATCTTTCTCTCTGTGACCTTTCTTGGAGACTTGGAAGAGAAGGGCAGGCCCACAGAAGCAGAGGGCTCCTCAGACCGCCTGAAAGCAGACATTCAGTTGCTTGGCTGGAGTACAGCTCCACACAGCTGGCCTGGCTCTGCCCCAGCGTCTGAAGTCTGTCCTCAGAGTGGCGGATCTCAGCAAGAGGGGATGCTCTTTCATAAGACAGATCTCCCTGCACAGCCATCCATCACACACTTCTTGAATTCTTTTATCCACAGGCCTTCCTCTAGCACCAGTTGGGGTGAATTGAAAGCCAGGGGGACTGTAGTTGGGGTGAGAACAGAAGGGGGTGTATTTGTTATTTTTGTGTCTTGGTGGCCAAAGTACCTGACAGAAAGTTTAACAGAGGTAAAGTGTATCTGGACACGTGGTTCCAGAGGGTTTCAGTCCAGCATGATCGATCAGTCAGACTATGGCCCCAGGACAGTGTGGTAGGTCAGGAAATAGAGCGACAGCAAGTCAGACAGGGGAGAACCCTGAAAGGCACATGCCTTGCGACCCACTTCCTCCAGGACAAATCAGATTGTCCTGAGGATGAACCAAAGTGCTTTTAGGTGGGGAAATGACATTCTCGATCTGGTGGGGGTAACGACATGGAAAGAGGTAGTTGACTAAACAAGGGAAGAGAGGAAAAATTAACTATCTTTGCATTCATGTGGTGTATCCCTGTGTATTTGTAGGCGAGGGGGTGGCAGGGGAGGGTTGTAGGCCAGAAGTCAATGTGTCTCTCTTCATTGCTCCCTCCTTTAGTTTTTGAAACACATCTCTCACGGTGCTCACAGATTAGCTGGTCTATGGCCAGCCAGCACCAGTCTCTGCCCCTGACACTGGGTTTAACGGGTGGCCACCATGCCTGGCTTTTTTACATGAATTCTGGGGTAAACTCATGTCCTCATGCGTGCACACCACCCCATATACCACTTCCACAACCCAGGAGCTGGTTTTTTTTAAGCTGATGTTAATTTTTTGGAGGCATCTGATCTTTTAAGTGCTAAGAAACTGTCATAAAGCCATGTTTTTGTAAAAGCTGGTTACAGGCACTTCCAAAAACTTCCTAGTAAGTCAGATGTGACAGCAGATGCCTGAGATACCCAAAGCCGAAGAATCATGAATTAAAGGTCAGCTAGGGCTATGTAGTGAGTTCCAGGTCAGCCTGAGCTGTGAAGCCAACCCATCTCCTCAAGATAACAACCAAACTCACGAAACAAAACAGGAGTGTGGTAGCAGACTAGTCTCAAACAATATATGATATACTTGTATGAAAATGTTGTTAATGTAACACACACAGTACCATGTACAATGAATATATACAATGAGAATTTAAAATAACAAAACCCAAAGGTATTTCTGTGTGAAGGAGGCTCCATTGAAGCAAACTGTTTTCTCTCACTGGACAGGAGGAGCATGCTCTGTTAACAGGCTCACACTGACTGAGCCCAGTCCTTACCAGGATGGAGCATGGGAATTCCATAGCACTTTCCACAAGATCTCCATGCATCACAGTGCCAATGTATCCAATGGGGCTCACATGGACCCTGCTTCTGCAAGGCAAGTGACCACATAAAGGCCATGGCCACCTAGGGAGTATGTGGTCTCTGCATGGTCCCACACAAATCTTCTGTGAACTGAGACAGTATGGTATACTCTGTAAGTCAGATTCACCAAGGGATGAGCCACAGAAAAGAGACCTAAGGATGTTTGGATTGAAAAGACTCTTCTTAGTTTCTGTAGTCTGCCCTGCCCCTTCCAGCATGGCCGCCTGAGACACCCTAAATGGAGTTCTGAAGCATGATCCTAATTAGTCTTATCAATAAAAGCCCAGAGTCAGATATTAGAGTGAAAGCTGATAGATCAGAGAAGCAGAGCAGCCAGCCACTAGAGACGTCTTACCGCTACGAATCCTCAAACTACATAGGGGCTGAGATCCTGTCTCCACCTGCTTCATATTCCTGTCTCCACCTCCCAAGTTGCTGGGATCAAAGGCACAATCCTGCCAAGTGCTGGTATCAAAGCATGGGCCACCACCACCTGACTCTATGGTTAACTAGTGGTTAGCTCTGCCCTCTGATCTCTAGGCAAGCTTTATTTGTCAGAACAGAAACAAAATATCATTCAACATAGTTCTTCATGGATCAGGTCCTCACTGTTGGGTTGGAACCTCCAGCTCACTCCTAATTGATCCAGAAAGCCCCATTCCGGTGGCTCGCTCTCTCCAAACCTCACACTCTCAGTCTCCGAACAAAGGAAAGGCACCAAAAAGCCCAGTTCCACATTCTTGGTGGCTACTGCAGCTTCCTCCTCTGAAGTTGCCAGCCTCCTAAGACCCCCACCTAAAGCACTCAGCTTTTGACCATACTTGGACACAAACCCAGCTTGTGGTGGACACGTCATCACCCCTCACCTACAACCTATATAATCTCCCTGTTTTGGAGTGTGAGACTTCTCCAGCCTTGATCTTTGGGACTGGAGAACCCACCTTCATTGACCAAGAAACCTATTATGAGGTGCAGGGCAGGGGGTCAGGCAGAAAACCTATTACTCACCCCTGAGATGAGGACAACAATCCCATCCCTTGTTCATCAGAGGATTGAAACAAAATAACAAACAGACTTCATAAACAAGAAATAGGAGCCTGTGCAAGAGGTATTTGTAATTTGTTCCCTGAAGTGGCTGTCCCCTCTTATAACAAGACTGACTCTAACAGGGCCAGTTGGTTAACTCCCACCAGGGACCAGTTTGCTAAGACCTCTGCCCCATATTACCCCCACCATCCTATGTTGACTCATGTCTAGCTTCAATCAGACCCTCAGGAAGTACGTCCAGTCTGGTAGCCAGTCAGGGTCCTGCCTGGCCACAAGCAGGAACTGTTATTGCTATTTTCAGTCAGACCGACCCCAACACAGCAAAAAAGGCCACTAACACAGCAAACAGACCCTTGACACAGCAGACAGACAGACAGACCCCTGACACTGCAGACAGACAGACCCCTGACACAGCAGACAGACCTCTGACACTGCAACCACAGTTGCTGACCACATGTCATGAGCCAATCATAAAATGATCCTTGTACCAGTAAGGGTCTACACCCAATCACTTCAAAGTCCACTTAGCCACACCTAGAATTCCCCTAATCCTGCTTAAAAGGAGCCTGTGAGCTTCTCTTAGGGTCACCATTTGTCACTGTGTCAGATGGTTGACCCTGCATGCTGGAATTTTTTTTATTAAACACTCTTGTTGATTGCATATGTGACTGGTAGTCTTTTGGGACTTCTCACGGAGCCTAACATTCCCAAAATGTGTTTATTGGGGGTGGTTTCCTGCATATCTCAATCCCAGCACTGTTAGCTGAGGTTCTAAGGAACACTTTCCAGAAGCTTTGCTTTTCTTCCTCAAGCCACAGTACAGTAGAGCAGCCAACATTTGAAATCAGCATTTGTGCCTGACTGCTGGCCCAGCACCATCCTAGCTTCCCATATCCGTGCACTAGGGACCAGCACTCTGCACCCAATGCCATGCTTTGTCTCTGTTTCTCTTCTCTGGAGAGAAGACAGTCCTCTGAGAGTCTTGCTGTTGTGGAAAGACCACTGATGCCCCAGGGACAAGGGACGTTTGGTTTTAGGCCCATGGTGGAAGGTAACCTGGTGGGAAAGAGTCTCTTTGATCAAATTTGTTAAGGAACCATGACATCCTGATCGAACACCTCAGAGCTAGGTCAGAGCCCAGAGTGGCCTCTTTCTCAGAATGAATGAGGTGAGGGACCAAAGAAAAAGTTGCAAGAGTGGGTAAGGGTGTTGAGATAGGGAACTGAGGTTACCCAGCTCCTGGGATTTTACTTCCCTCTAAGACCATGTTAGTTCATTCTCTGCATTTATGATGATGAATTAACTACTTCTCAGGATCTAATGACCTATCCCTGGGTAGGATCAAGTTGACTGTGTTAGAAGTGGTTCCAGGCAGTTTGCACTGTAAGCTCAGACCTCCTTAGGAGGCCGATACTGTTGGACAGTCTTAAAGGCAATGATCAAGGCCATCTCAGATGACCTCTCAGATGACCACTCAGATGTACTCTTGCCTCAACTGGGGAGGAAAGCCCCTGACTCAGCTAGGTATTATTCAGATAATCTGCAAAGAATTGGTCTTATTAGTCAGATCTTTTTGGCAGTAACTGAGGAATATTAGAAGGCTAAGCCTATGATGCCATCCATGCCTGCACAGACAGGGAACATGTAAAAAGTATCATCGCTGGAGAGATGGCTCAGTGGTTAAGAGCACTGACTGCTCTTCCAGAGGACCCAGGTTCAATTCCCAGCACCCACATGGTGGCTTACAGCTGTCTGTAACTCCAGTTCCAGGAGACCCAACACCCTCACACAGATATACATACAGGCAAAACACCAATGCACATAAAAATAAATAAATTTTTAAAAAATTAAAATAATATAGCTAACTCTTGACTGGTATTTCCCATGTGCTGGACACTTCTTAAGCACCTCATGACTCACTAAACCTAAATTTTGATGAAACATGTACTTAAAATCTAATCTTAATGAAAACCTATTCTATCAACTTGCTGTCTGGAGAGTGAAGCAATTATCATACCCAGAAAATCTTAGAGTAAGCCATGGTTTCTGTCTCCAATGTCTGATGTCATTCCTTTGGGGACTCAGATGCACCTCCTTCCTGGAAACTCACAATGCCTTGAACCCTCTTCTCTAAGATAGAATGGGCAGTGTGGAAGTCATGTACTCTTCACTAAGTGTTCCAAATACACACAAGCCCTACATTCAGGGGACAGAAGAGAGTGTGAATAGATGCAGCCCTAACAGCAGAGTCCCTGTGGGTGGCATTTGCTGGATGTCATGGGTCTTTTTTTTTTTTTTTTTTTTTTTTTTGGATTTTTTGATACAGGGTTTCTTCGTGTAACAGTCCTGGCTGACCTGGAACTCACTTTGTAGACCAGGCTAGCCTCGAACACACAGAAATTCACCTGCCTCTGCCTCCCAAGTACTGGGATTAAAGGTGTGCACCACCACCACCCAGTTGAGTCTTTATGCCCTCCAAATTCATATGTTGGAATCCCATCCCCATTGTAATTAATTATATTGGGAAGTAGAGCCTTTGGCCATTGATTAGGAAATGAGGGTAGAACCCTCATGAATGGGATTGCTGCCTGAGTCATTTTTTAAAACATATAACAAAATACTACAAGTGATCATTTATAAAGCACATTTTTTTTACTCACAATTCTGGGGCCTTGAAAGTCCAAGCTCAAAGTAGTAATGTCTGCTGTGAGCCTTCTGGCTGCCCTAGCCATGGCAGAAGGCAGAAGAGCAAGAGAGCCTGTATGGAGCTGAATTTAATCTTTTTACCAGAAACACATTGTCTCAATAATTAATGCACTCCATGACAATCAACCCAGTCTCATGAGGACAGCCCCTCATGATAATCTCTTTATAGTCCCAGCTCTTAATACTATTACAGTGATTATTAACTCTCAACATGAGGTTTGGGAAAGACAGCCGAACTACAACAAGACCTTCCCTTTCCTACCAGCCGCGAAGACGGGATACATCATCCAGAAAGCATGAAGAAATTGTTCTCCACAGTGCTTGCCCCAGCCTCCAGGGTCTGGGCCAGTCAGAGCAGTCATGGGCATACACTATGCTGTCCCACACTGTTTCCATATCTGTCTTCCCTGTTCTGGGGAATAAAGGCGGTGCCAAGCCTTGTTTGTCTTTGGCTTGACCCTGAAAAGGTGATGAATGTGTTTTTAGTGACTGGATAGCTGTGGGATGAGGAGGTGGCATGGCCATGGGAGACAGAAATCGTGCTGGCTCTAAAAAAAAAAAAAAAAAAAAAGAGAGAGAGAGAGAGAGAAAGTAAGATTTGGGTGAAGCAGGAAGATTGAGGGAATCCCTGAGGAAGACAGCAGGGAGGAGAGTTTGAGCAGAAGCCTGGTCTTGGCATGCTCTTGAGGCAGCTGGGCCGGCAGGTGTGACATTACAGTAGTTCTCCTTTTCTGGCGGCCACTGCCCAGCCAAGAATTTCTAAGCAGCCTTCTCGGAGGCTCCAGGCCAGCCTTCCAGATTGCCCTACTGCTCACCCTGACTGGCCAGGGAAGTGGGAGGCAACCCAGGCCCGTCTGGAGCCCAGAGTAATGATAGCTCAACAGAGCAAGGCTTTGGGCTGCCTCCTGTGTGGCTCTTTGTTCTGTTTGCATTTCACTGTCTCAAAATAAGTGGAGAACTTTCTTCCCCAAGATTACAGGTTGAATTGGTGATGAAGGGGTCTGTGTTGTGCAGAAGATGGAGCCCTGGGGGAAGAGCTTGCACATTTGCAAGTAAGTCCTTTGGAGAAAAAAGGCTTGTTCTATGGCAGACAGGAAAGGGGGGGAGGGAGGAGAGAGAGAAAGAGAAAGAGGGGGGGAAAGGAAGGAAGGAAGGAAGGAAGAAAAGAGAGAGAGAGAGAGAGAGAGAGAGAGAGAGAGAGAGAGAGAGAAAGGGAGGAAGAAAGAGGAAGAAGTTAGCGGGAAAGCTCAGCCATTGTGAAACTACCCGAGAATCCTTGCCTGGGTCATCATGGCTGCCAAATGTTTTCACCATCCACACATCCCAGTAGACTGCACACTCATAAATCTCTAGAAGACTTAGAAAAGAAAATAATTACTTGGCTCATATTCCAAAACCCAGTTGAAACGATTATTCACTAACTCACTTTACAAAGAGCCTGGCGCAACAGGTAATAGTGAATTGGAAGAGATGGACAGAATGATGATGAATGGGTGGATGGATGGATATGTGAGTGGATGTGGGAATGGATAGATGGGTGAATGGTTGTATATATGAATGGATAGATTAATAGATGATGAATGGATAGATGATGATTAGACATGTGGGTAGATGTATGGAATATGAGTGGATAGATTATAGTTAAACATGTGTTGGAGCCTGCCGACCAGTCGACTGGGTATCTGGGTGAAGGCGTACAGATTGTAGAGACAATAAAGAAGACAGAACGGAGTCAAGAGGACTGCTAGTCAATGCCGGACAGTTCTGAGTTTATGTCACAGCCAGCTTATATAGAGTCTTGAAGGACAGAGGTAGAACAATGCACAGCACAGGCATTCAACCACTATCTACCCTGCCTTGCGTCAAGGAGCAGGCAGTTTCATTTTCTATCTCAATGTACCTCCGGCTGGCATCAGCAGCCTGCATCTAGCCAGATAGTATGTTCCTTCCCATGGGCTAATCAGGACTTTCTCACAGCCCTTCAAGGAGACTCTGCAGGCTATTCAAGACTTTCTCATGGCTCTGGAGCAAGCAAGCCTGAACTCTGTTGACTCAGAATAGACTTCAGATTCAAACTGGGAAACTGAGTCAGTTGTGGGCTCTCACAAACATGTGAGTGAATATATGGATGAGTAGATGAGTGAATGGATATGTGTATGAATGGATGGATAGCTGGGTGTGTAGATGGAGTAATGTTTATGAATGGATAGATAAGTAGATGCTAAATGCTGGGCAGGTGAATGGACAGAAGCTGAAGAGGAGAAAGTCTACCCTGTTCAGGGAAAGGATATTCCTGGGACTCTTATTAATACCCATGACTAACAGTCAGGAAGAAGAAGTGGAGTTCCACCTTTAGCCCAAACAATGCTATCATATCTTACTGAGTGGCTCCAAAGGCCATTCCAAATGCAGCCATGGGAGAGCTGAGGAATCTCCTGGAAATGATTTCACTCAAGAGAAGACAGAACCAGACACAGAAGCTTGAGACAAAATCTTCACGGTGACAGGATCAGAGATGATTGGATCACTTTGAGATGAATGTGTGACACCCAGCTCACTGTACCCCAAGCACCCTCTAGAAGAAGTCATTCTTCTGTGAGTACCTGAGACAGTTCCCAGGGACCCATGCTGCCTAGCAAGGCTCAAGAGCCTTAATGACACGTCCTTAAGCTGGTGGGCACCGAATTCAATTCATAATTCCTATATTAACTAGTTTTATATCATGAGGAAGTTTTTCCTTAATATTCTTTGTTGAAACACCATAATATTCATTCTTTGAAAGTATATACAGTGGTTTGATATATATTCAAAAAATTATGTAAACATCACCACTGTCTAATTCCAGAGTATTCTTATTGTCTCCAATGGAAACTCCATACTGCCTAGGAATCTCTTTCCATTGCTTCCTCCCCATTCCCTGGCAACCACAGGTCCACGTGGATGTTCCTGTCTGGACATTTCATATAAATGACTTCATACAACATAAGCTGCTTTCATCTTCCATAATGTTTTCAGATCATTTGTGTTGTATTTATTATTCTTTTTTATGGTCAAGTAATATTTAATTGAACAAAAGTATCACATTTTGTTTACCCACTCTTACAGGGATGGATCTTTGACTAATATAAAGAACATCTGTGTATAAGCTTATGTGGACATGTGTTTTCAGTTATCTTGGGTGTAGAAGTAGGAGAGGAATTTCTGGGTCAGATGATGACTGTGTTTAATGTTTTCAGGAACTAGCCAACTGTTTTCCAAAGGAGTCATGCCACCCTACGTTCCTACCAGTGGTCGGAGGCTTCAGTCTCTTTGACCCTTGTCAACAAGCTCTCTGTCTAGTTTGCTACAATCATGCCAGTGGGTGCCCAGTGGCATTGTGCTGTCATTTTAATTGGCTATTTCCCTAATGGCTACTAACACTGAGTATCTTTTCAAATGCCTATTGGCCATTTGTATATCTCTTTAGAGCTGAGAGTATGACTCAACGGTAATGACTTTCTTGGCATGTAGATAGTCCTAGGTATTGTAACTCCCAGCAACATAGACACAGGAGTGTATTTTTCTTTGGAGAAATGCCTGTTAAGATACTTTCCTGTATCTAATTTGTTATGTGTCTGTCATTAAGTTGTAAGAATTCTATGCACAATCTTGATACTAGACCATTACTTGCAAATGACTTGCAAATATTTCTCCCATTCTGTGGGTTGTGTTTCCACATTTTTTGATATAGACAGGAGCTCACACTATAGCCAAAGTTGACCTGAAACTCATTATTGTAGCCCAGGTTGCCCTTGAACTTACAGCAATCCTCTTACCTCAATCTCCTGAGTGATGGTTATTTGTCTTAGTTAGGGTTTCTATTGCTGTGAAGAGACACCATGACCACAGCAACTCTTATAAAGGAAAACATTTAATTGGGGTGCCTTACAGTTTCAGAGGTTTAGTCCATTATCATCATGGTGGGACATGACAGCAGGCAGGCAGATGTGGTGCTGGAGAAGGAACTTAGAGTTCTACATCTTGATCCACAGGCAACAGAAAGTGAACTGTCTACCACACTGAAGGTAGCTTGAGCAAAGGAGACCTCAAAGCCCATGCCCACAGTGACACACTTTCCTCCAACAAGGTCACACCTACTCCAACAAAGCCACACCTCCTAATAGTGCCACTCCCTCTGGGGCCATTTTCTTTGAAACCACCACAGTAGTACAGGTCTGAATCACTTTATCCAGCTTGTATTTTCACTCTCTTCATAGTGTTTTGGGGCATTTGTTTGTTTGTTTGTTTGTTTGTTTTTCCAAGGTGTAGTTCTAGCCATCCTAGAACTTGCTATGTAGACCAGGTTGACCTTAAACGCACAGAGATCCACCTGACTCTGCCTCCCAAGTCCTTGGATTAAAGGTATGTACACTACCCCACCTGGCCTGTTTTTACTTTCAAAAAGCTGGAGACAGAGTCTTCATAATCTACCTCAGCTGGCCTTGAACTTATGATCCTCTTGCCTCAGTCTTTCAAGTAGCTGTGATCCACCAGGCCACACTCAACTGATCCACTTCCAGCAAACACCATGAAGCTCACAGCTCTAACTGGAATATGGACAAGTTTGTTGTTATTTTTAATAAACACCCTCCAGATTTCTTAAAGTCTTTGATTTCCAAGGTTAGAAAAACAATGAATCTGACTGTTTTCTGCTTATGCTCTTGCTTTTATGTAGACCGAGGTGTTGGGAGGCCTTTAGTTCATGTTCACACTCACACACACACACACACACACACACACACACAAAACGACTGCCAAGAAAGCCTTGTACATTTCCATTCCCTTGACTAGAATGAATTCTTCTGTCTATGGGTTTTTTGGGGGGTTTTTTTGTTTTGTTTTTTTTTTTTTGAGATAATTACAATAATGTGACAAAGCACCGAATGTCACCTGGTACTGGTAAGTACTCAGGAAAGTTTCTGTCACCAGGTGAAAAGGAAGAGTGTGGGAGTGTGGGAGTGAGCGAGCAGTGGCTGCCTAGCCATGATTGTGAGCACACAGCTGTGCAGTCCTCGGAAGCCTCCGCTCACACCCAGAGAGCCTCCCGGCTAGCCCCAGCTTTAGCTGACATTCAGTGCTCCGTTCCCCAAGTCCTCCCTCTGTACCTGTCTCCTTGCCAAAACTGGCTTTTCCCAGGTGCCGATTCCCTGCCAGCTGCTGGTATAGCTACTCCTGGTGTGTTTACCCCGCAGATAAGTGAACCCAGGCATGCTCACCGTCTGTGAGGTACACAGAAACAGCCAGCCCAGGCCACAGCCAGCTTGGGTGGAGGCAGAACCATTTCTTTCACTCACTACACAGACTCCACCTTTCCTCAGGCAACCCTGGTTGAGTGGACTTCTGCTGATTTACAAACGGTTCTTGGCAGACCAAATCTGAAGGTTACAGAAGCATTAATCGAATAATTGCCATAAACCTCTGCATGGGGCTTCTGTGCACATCACCTGAGGGCACCCAAGACCCTTGTCCCAGTGTGCCACCCATGCCCTGCACGGTACTTGGTCTTACGTCCTGATTGAGTCCATATCACTCTTCCCTCTGCAGAAAATGACTTCGATTCCCTCCCCATCTGCTCACCCTCTGGCCTTCAAGGCCCACATGTCCCGGGAGAAAACTTCCCATGAGCCTCTTTTGCTACTGCTTTGCTTCAGGAAGCCTGGAACTATCCACTGAGCATTTGCTATGTTGCAGGCACTACCCCGGCTTTCTCTTTAAGGGGCACACATTCCAGTGGCAAAAGCCAGCAAATGAACAGGTCAACGGACAGTATGTCATCATAACAAGCTCCCAGAAGGAAATAAAGAGGGTTAGGTTTGGACTGAGGGCCATCGTTTTAAATAAGGTACACACGGGAGCCCCTGAAAAGATAATTGAGGGAGCTGGGGAGATGGCTACAGTACCTGCCACAAAAGCATGAGGGCTTCCCAGCTCCCCAGCACCCACGGAAGAAGCCAGACTGTGGATGTGCACTGGGGTGGGGCAGGGCAGAGGATGGAAACAGTGGATCCTCTGAAGTTCACTGTCTGCAGCCTACCCCAATCAATACACTTCAGGTTCAGTAAGAGATCATTTCTCAAAAAGTAAAGGTTGACAGCAATCAAGGAAAGGTCTGAGAAGAGCAGCATACTCTGAAGGGGTTGCTCGGGCTGCTAGCTTAAGAACATGCCTTAGACCCACTCTACAAGAGGGAAACCATGCCTGTTATTAGAAACCTAACCGACTCCCCAGGGCTGGTGAAGTCATGGAGCTGGGAAGAGGATCTACAACCACCACTTCACTAAAGCAGCCAGCATAATGCCTAACTACATTCTAAATACTTGTTCTTATAACCACAGATAAGTGCAGGCCTCACCCCTCATCAAGGAAGCTTCTCTTCGCAACAGACAGAAACCATTACAGAAAACCACAACCAATCAAAATGCAGAGTTGTGGAGCCCAGTCCCATCAGATACATCTACAACTCCTGTGACTAGGGCTCAGGGAACGTTGTAGAAGATGGGACAGAAAGACCATAAGAGCCAGAGGATCGGGGACTTGGCTGTGACATTGTGTCTCCTGATAATGTCAAACAACCATGAAGTCTCATCAGCACGACTGCCTAAACACAAGCTAAACAAGGACAATATCAACAGACATGCTAAAGTGGACAGGGTGGGAGTGTTGAGGGGCAAAGACCATGAGACCACAACTCTCCCCACAGAACTATAGGAACTAAAGAATGCTTGAATCTGGAGAAATAGTACTCCTGGGGAAGGAGCATGCAGGTTGGTTATCCAATACCAAATGGTCAGTCCTGAAACATACATACAAGTAACATAGACTAAACAGGTTACATTTATGTGTTTAGGAATAAATATGTATGTATATGCAGATGAGAAAAGGAGGTCATGAATTTGAAGGAGAACAAGGGTATATTGGAGAGTTTAGGAGGAGGAAAGGGAGGTGGGAAATGATGTAATTATAACATCAAAAAAATGAAATAATTAAAAAAAAAAACATGCTTTGGAAGGCCAAGCCAAGGTCGGCCTAAAACAGGATGTCAGTAAGTCGGACCTAAGGTGGCGGCGAAGGTGATGAATCGGGCCGGGGGATCTAGGTGTGTTCTGAAAGTGGGGCACGTTTGCTAATGGAGTCGGTGTGTTGTGTGTAAGAGAAGCAACCATGGAAGACGACTCCAGGACTTTGGCTGCTCAGAGTTGCTGCCGTTTACCGAGAGGGGAGAGCCAATCAGGAAGAGTAGGAAGGTGGTTTGAACCCATATCTCCTCCACCACACAGCACGGGCCATGGTCTGGCTCCTGCCACAGAGGTTTCCTTAGTCATCTCTAAATAGCCACAGGTTTTCCTCTTTGCTCTTTGTGGTTGGGGGCGAGAAGCCTCCTGGCCATGGCCAGATAAAAGTCTCTGCAGCCACACTGAAAAACTGGGAACTGCAGGGACATCACAAGCCTCAGTGGTGACCAGAGGCCACACCCTGAGCAGACCCCAAGTTACCACACAACAGGCTCTGTTGAACGGGGCTGGTGGGCACAAGGAAGGGGCACCAGAGAAGGGACAGCAGACCTCGTCAAGGTCATTAGAATCATGTTAGAACACATGGAGTGCTTCTGTTCAGGTCACACATCAGGCCAATTAACCAGAACATGTGGCTAAGACAGACAGGTCTGGTGGGCTTTTTGGTTTTCCTTCATTTTATTCCTTGTGGAGTTGCCATCTATGGATATTTGTATCATTTAAATGAGTTGATAACAAGGACTGGAAACTTAAAATTTCCCACAGAGGATCAGAGTTCAGTTCCCGGCACCCATGTTGGGCAGCTCACAACTGGTTACGACTCCACCTCCAGGAGATCCAATACTTTCTTCTGGCTTCCTGGGGCACTCACACTCATATCCATATAGCCACACACTTAACTAAAAATAAATCCTAAAACAAGCAAACGTTTAAGAAAATAACCACAGCTCACTCCATCAGCCGTATTCACGGCAGCTCTGTTTAAATGACTCACGTGTTATCTTGCCAGTGTCTCATCACTCAGTTACGTATCTAAATCTGACATCCCATCTCAGTAGGCATTCCATTTTTATTTGAGCCACTTGCTTTAATTTATATCACTTATTTGGTTCCCATCAGCTGCTGACATCATAAGATACTTAGGCGGAAAATGTCCAAAGCAACGATATTCATTGTTTTTGTGTATATGGGGGTTTTGTTCCAGTGCTCGGGATCAAACTTTGGACCTCACACATGCCACACAAGTGTTCAACCACTGAGCTATAGTCCCGTCCTACACATGGTTCTTCTACATTTCTCTAGTGGTTTCCAAGGCATCCGAGTCATCACCCATGGTGGAAAACTACTCCTTTGGATCAACGCGTACTTCTTGGTATTTGTTTCCCTTCTGAGGTTTGCCGATCCCAGCTTCACTTATCAAAGGATTGGGCAACGCAGGAGAGCTCAGACATCTCTCTCCTTGCGAATGAAGCAGACAGGGCTGCCGGGCATTCTGCGCAGAACTGAAATCAAATCAAAGTCTCCTAGGAAACATTGCTAGTCCACCCAGCCTTGCTTCCTGCCTCTCCATCTCCAGCTTTAACAATAAAACACGTATTTCAAAGACTTTAACAAAACAAAACAATCTGGCCAAGCTCTGGGTCTCTCCAGTGTGCAGAATTAGTAAAGAGGTGAGCGTACAGGCTGAACCAACTGTTCAGGTGACTGAATGTCCTTTCCCGGTGTGGTGGGGTGGTTGCCAGGAACCAGAGGGGACAGGTCTTCTGAGGCAAATTGTACAGGCAACTGGTTCAGTTTCTATTTCTAACACTGCCTGTGACGCAGCATCCTGGGCTCCCAGTAAACACCCACAGGGTAGTCAGGACATGTCCGGAAGACATAACCATCCACTTCAGGAGCTACCTCCAGACCTGCTGTGGCTGTGACCTCTTCCTTCGTCACTCTACTCCCCAGGCACTTTGTGGGTACAGTCCAAATACTTTGATTCAATTAAGGTATGAGAAATGTTTGCTCCTTGAAAAACTGTGGGCATCTGTCCTGGCTGGCGAGCCAGCACACAGGTACGGAAGGAATGCAGCCTCCAGGGCTCTGGATGAGTGTGACGGCTGCACCTTGTACACTTAGCTTCCCTAACTGCCTGCCCACGTGCTGTGGTGACTAAGAGGCAGGTGTGGCGCTGCTGTCAGGCTGGCCTGGGTCAGGCCACGATGACATTTACGTGCCCATGAGGCAGCTGTGTAACCTCATCTCCTCATGGATTTATGAAGGATATGAGGAGATGCGGACACATGTGGATGCCCTATTTTGTCCGCCCTTCTTTGGTCCCCTCATCTGCCCTTTGGACCATCATTTGACGCAAATGAGACATCTCTTATTTCCACCCAGCAGAGACCTCCTTTCTGCAGGGGCAGTAGGATGAGTAAAAGGACCAGCTGGTCCAAAGTCCCTGATCATGTGGAGACAAGTCTAGCTTCAGCATCCGGCTGGACGAGTGACTGTCAAGTGCTGTGCACATCGGGAGGAGGGTCCAGGACTGGTTCTAGGTGATTAGGAGGATGGCCCAGGACTGGTCTCAGAGAGAGATCTCTCTGATACCTCCTCATAGTTGATGATGAGGTCACAGGGGCCTCTAAGGATACAGGATGATTTCTCCTTTCCTGTCTACATCAGCAACCACATGGGAAAGGAACAAAGGTTGCAGTTTGGGGGTCTGACACATCTTTAAGTGACGGCAGTGGCTCCCTCCTCTTTCTGTATAGAGGACCTTCGGGGAGCCCTGGTTGATGAACAAAACGTAGAGGATGTAGGGGCCTTTCTATTAGCTAGAAGCCACGGAAGTTTCCCCAGAACAGTGCTGCCAAACTACCTCACACTTAATGTCGGAAGCCAACAAATGTCTGTTGCTCCCATGGTTCTGTGAGTTGCTGAAGCTCAGTTGGGTGGCTCTTAGGGTTTTCTCATGGGACTGCAGACAAGATTCCCCAACAGGAGTCTCCAGGAATCTCTCTTTCCCAGGGCCCAAGGACCGCTGGCCTGCGTCTGACACAATCCCAAGACCTCTGTTGTCCATGCACCTTCTCCATGTGGTTTCTGAAGGTGAACTGGCTGATGGTGGACAGGGCTTCTTATGGATCCTCAGGTTTCTTTCCAAGACTTTGCAGGGAGCTGACCTGGTCTGGTTTCCTCTGCTACTCCCCTGTTGCCTCAGACATCAAGGGGAGAGGGTTAAGCTCCACCTCGTCATGACAGTAGCAGTGTGGAGCTCCTCTGTAATCTAGTGCAGAGACTTAGTGTCTTCACAAGAGAAAGGAGTTGCCCCCAAACCTCGTAGATGGGACAGACACCAGAAGTCCCTGGCTTGCTGCTTGAAACCAGAGACTGTGAGAGATTTGTCAAAGCTGAGCCCACATTCAGGCCTGGAGGCTGTGTGAGGACCATGCTGAGCTGAAGATGAGGCAGTGAGCCCTGAACTCAAAGAAGGATCATGTCCCCAGAGTGAGAGAAGTGAGCAGTGGGCTAGACAGTTGCTCTGAGGGCCGGCAGCCTGCCTGACCTGGCTGAGCAGGTAGAGGGGACCTGGCATGCTTGTTTGGTTTTAAAGCTCTGTGATTTCATGTTGAGTTGATGTCTCTCTGAGCCCTGTGTCCTGTGCACTCACAAATTGTGTGGCACATCAAACAGGCCAACTGGAGTGCATCATGAGGAACTCCTCAGGGTCACCCCACAGCTTCCGACAGCTCTCAGGGGTTACCATCTTCACCTGTCAGCACATCCTAACAAACCCATCTCCCCTACTGTCCCAACTCTACATACCTGCCACCTCCCAGCCCAGCCTCAGGTGGGAGCTCCAACCTTCCAAGTAAGCAGGAGGACATTAAAACCTCCCCTTCTGCCAGGTGGTGGTAGTGCATACCTTTAATCTCAGCACTCAAGAGGCAGAGACAGGCGGAGCTCTGTGAGTTTGAGGCCAGCCTGATCTACAGAGAGAGTTCCAGTACAGCCAATGCTGTTACAAAGAGAAATCCTGTCTCGAAAAACCAAAACCAAACCAAAACAAAACAAAAACCCTCTCCTTGTAAGCCAGGCCTGTGCTCAGTCTGCCTCCAAAAGAGAGCCAAAGATCCCCTTCACTCAGTGTAGTGGCTCCCAGCGGCTTGGCTTTTGAAAGCCAAGCATGATTTCCAAATGTTCACAGAGATTGATAAACACCTACAGAGTGTCATCCAGGGATCTATCTCAGCACACCAGATTCTGTCATCTCTCTTTCTCCTCACACCCACACTCTAGAACATTCCTCAGCTAATTGTGGTGATATATTGTATACCTTAATAAACTTGCCTGAGGATCCGATGACAGAGCCAGCCACTAGATTAGACATAGAGGTCAGGCAGTGGTGGCACACACCTTTAATCCCAGCACTTGAGATCTCATGCCTTTGCTTGGGAAGCACACATGCCTTTAATCCCAGGAAGTAATACGGCTGGGCAGAGAAAGGTGTGTATAAGGCATGAGGAAACAGGAACTCACTCTCTTTAGGCTGAGGATTTGGTAGAGGTAAGAACTAGTAGCTGGCTGTTCTGCTTCTCTGATCTTTCAAAGCTTTCACCTTGATATCTGGCTCTGGGTATTTTTTTTTTTTAATTAAAAGACCATCTAAGATGGGAACAACAGCCAATCCCAGGCATCATTTCCTTTCTTCCACAAGTATGTTCAGGTTTGACTTTAGTCGATGATGATACTATAGTTCATACACAGAGAAATCTAACCCCAGAGCCCTCCCAAAGCAAAGCCACTCAGTGGAATGTGGCAGAGAGGAGAGAGATCACCAGGCTGGCCCAGAGGTGTAAGTTCCCACGAACATGAAGGGACCGGAAGCCAGAGATGAGAGAATCATAAACAGACACAAGGAAGAAGATTCCCAAAGGTGACAGCTTGGGAACAGCCAACAGCTCCTCTGGCCAGTCCCCTCCCGTCATCTTCTCCCACCAGAGCAACAATTCATGGCCCAGGTGTCCCTGAAGGTAAGAGGAACCTCACCATTCATTTCTACCCCCAGACAGCACTGATGTCAGCAAACAGCGAACCACAAGCCAGACCCTGAAAGGACAGGAAGGTGCGGCTAGCCGGCAGCCCGCACCCTTCCCCATCCTGAAAGAGGAGGGGACCCACCACTACCACATTCTAGGCTGGAAGTCCCAGGCTGGTGCTCTATGTTCTTCTAACAAGGAGAGTCCCCTTTAGACACGGCTCCTCGCGCTGGGACAGTGGTTCTCAACCTTCCTAATGCTGCAACTCTTTAATACAGTTCCTCATGTTGTGGTGACCCCCCCCCCCAACCATAAAGTCATTTTCGTTGTGACTTCATAACTGTAATTTTGCTAGTTGTGAATCCTAATATAAATATCTGTGTTTTCTGATGATTTTAGGCGACTCCTGTATAAGGGTCATTTGACCTCAAAGGGGGTGCGCCCCACAGGTTGAAAACCACTGCTCCAGTGTGTCTGTATGTCGCAGAAAGCAAGTAAAATTGTTCTGGTGACTTGAGATCTCTGCAGAGACTAACACAGCCCTATTAACCTAAGGCCTGGCTCCACAGCGATGTTATCTCACAGGGCTCAAGGTGAAACCTGATCCCTGGGCTAGGCGGAGGGACAGTCCTCAGGGAGATTCAGGAAGTCACTTTCCACCCAGGAAATGTGTGTGTGTGTGTGTGTGTGTGTGTGTGTGTGTGTGTGTAAGTGCCTGTATTTCCCATCTTTTCTTGTGTCTTCTGCAATCCTAAGAGAGAGAATCTTACTGTTTTTTACCTAACAATTAGATGGCAATTAAATTTGTTCTCTCCCTTTCTAGAAGCCAGGCAGGATCCTAGCCATTCTCTATGTATTGGCTGACTCTGCTTCCTCCAGCCGAGACCGTGGAATGCCTTTCTTTACTTTGCTTCTTGGGGCCTCCACACTCGAGGGGAATTTCTTCTGTTAGATCCATGCCAATCTAACTTGGATGTTTGTTTGAAAAAGGAAGGCGGTGACTGTCCACATTTAATCTGTGAACTGCTGGCATCTCAAGGGGACATCATGTCCTGGGACAATATGGGCTCATTTATCCGGGAGCTGAGTTCATTCCAGGCAGGAAGTAACCAAGGGACTTTGTTGACATTATCAGACTAGAGGTTAGATCAGACCTTCGTGGTGGATTCCTTGGATTCTGAAACATTGTGTCTCATGATATATTTACCAGATCATAAGGAGGACTTAAGAGTTTTCCCAGCCATGCGCCCCAACACTGGCCTAACGACAGTGGAGCTCACACTGATATTCGCAGCAGCCCAGGGCCAAGATTGGGGAAGCATCGATCCCAACAGGGACCCAAAGGCTCAAGTGCCAGGTGTTAGAAAAGCTGCTGCTGTAGCCCAGCGCTTCAGCCCAGGCAGGGCCAACCTGGACAGGAGGCGGCAAACGCCAGCTCCTCTGGGTCTTAATGCCTGCTCTTTCTGGTTGGTTTCTGACATAGAATGCTCTTTCCTACTCACTCCATCCCGCCACATTTGTCTGTTTTTGTTTCTGCCCCACCACACCCTGAACGCCTTTGCTTTCGCCTTTCAGTTACAGTAACATGGAAAGGTTAAGAAAAGCAAAAAAGTATCAAAAAAAAAAAAAAGAGGCATATCAAGTTGCAGTAAGACTAAGCACCTCCCCATGTATTAAAGCTGGGCAAGGTGACCCAGTATGAGGAGTAGGGTCCCCAAAGCCGTAAAAGTCAGAGACAGCCCTCTTCCCACTGTTAGGAGTCACATAAGAAGACCAAGCTACACAACTGTAACATATGTGCAGTGCCTAGGTCAGTCCCCTGCAGGCTCCCTGGTTGTTCCTTCAGTCAATGTGAGCCCCTGTGAGCCCTGCCCTTTCCTAAACAGAAATGGGGGAGGAGTGGATTGGGGAGTGGGAGGAGAGGGGAGATGAGGAGGTGGGGGAGGAACCGGAAGGAGAGGAGGGAGGGGGAACTGCAGCTGGGATGTAAAATAATAAATAATTTTTTTCAAAAAAAGAAAGGAAGGAAAGGAAAAGAACAGCTGATGCCGTACCTCCAGAGTTCTTTCAGATGTCCAGGTTTTTTTTTTTTTGTTTGTTTGTTTTTTGTGTTTAGTGCTCTCTACCTTACAGGGACTTGAATCCAGGTCACATGTGGTGAGTGGCAAGGAGGCTCTACTGCACAGACAGCCCTCTTTAGACAAGAGGAGAGTCACCAGGGATGTTTCTGTGCCAGCTTTCTATCTGAGTTAGGGGGGAAAAAGTAATATGGATTGACAGATTAAGAGAATGGACAAGAGACCAGAGAGACCCCAAGGCAGCAGAAGCTCTCCCCTTTCCGTTTTACCTGGAGCAACGCAAACCTCCCCTATCACCTACAAGCCAGGAAGCATGCCTGGCCCAGGGCTGAACAATTTCACCTTAGCTATCACTTACTTGCTCAGTATACTATTCGAGACGTACTGTGGTCCACACTCCTGCACGAAAGGAGGGGTTTCTTTGGTTTATACCACCCTAAACAGCAGGGCCTTAAGCCATTTTATAGCTTCCTGTGTCCTGTGGATAAGGCTAGAAGGGAAGAGTGTTTTTCCAGAAATGAAAGCATCAGGGTTATCTCAGGTATAAATGAAACCTGGTTGGGGGTGGGGGGCAGAGGGGACCAGGACCACAGGCATGGATAAGAATAACCAGCCGCACACTGGGCACTGGTCCTGGGGTGTTTTCTCAGGTCAAGCTGACTCCCCCTTCAACTGGCGACAATATGCCTCTGAGGATGCTGGGTTGGAGATTCAGGAGTTTGAGGGGACCCTCTGCCTCTCTTCTTGATTTTGCTTACAGATGGGAATAGAAGCCTCTAAGAGTCCTTCAAGCCCCCACGGGCTTGCCTCCTGGACAGGTGGAATAAATTAAATCCCCAGGATTTAGGAAGAAGACTTTAGACTTTCAACTTGTGTGTGGCCTTAGTGCCTGCCCTCTGTGGGATGGTGAAAAGTACCCCCTTCTCTCCGGGGGGGGGGGGGGG
>CABHPH010135150.1:59487-91259 GCA_902168325.1 Peromyscus nudipes
GCAACTCTCTATAAAGAGCAGGGGGGGGGGGCGGAAATCTACGCCCCCCCCTATTTACCTCCTACCCCCCCCCCCCCCCCCCCCCCCCCCCCCCCCGTTCCTTTAGCGGTGGTCAGTTACTTTTACTTGTAGCTAGGAACTCTGACAGATAAAAGGATTTTATATTTTCTTGGCTAGGAGGGAATTAAT
The DNA here is from genome assembly GCA_902168325.1 of Peromyscus nudipes. Classification (NCBI taxonomy): domain Eukaryota; kingdom Metazoa; phylum Chordata; class Mammalia; order Rodentia; family Cricetidae; genus Peromyscus; species Peromyscus nudipes. Next base: position 59,677 of record CABHPH010135150.1, read on the forward strand.
TCCTGTAGGCCTTCACAGCCTTGGATCTTACAAGTACATGAAGTATCCAGCATCCCTGGCCAGTGGACAGCTGTGGACACAATTACCTCCCGCTGGGCTCTGACATCTGATACTCCCAGCTTCCCTTTGCAGATCTCCAGAAGTCGGCCGCCTCTCCAGCTGCCATAACTGAAGTGTCTCACTGTGGATGTGTGCGTCTGCTTCCCACTTTGTCTTGGCCCAGGGAAAACCCAGCTGTCCCTCGACACTGCCTGCTCTTTTCCCAGGACTCGACGGAGGCTGCGGCTTTCTAGCGCTTACCGCACTGGGGGAAAGCCAACAGAGAAAGGAGGTGCTGTGGAGACTTTCCCAAGACATCTCACAGGTCAAGTCACGCGTGCTCTGTTTGCTGTACCCTGCCTGAAACTGACCAAATTGCCGTCCCCTCAGACTGACACTGGATGAACCAAACCTTGTGGCCCTGGGCACTCCTCAGTTGTTCCCCAGCCACCCTTGATAAAGACACTCAGTGTGACTCACACACAAGCCCGGGATCATTTCTAACCATCAACACTGACAAATATTCAAACCATGCTTCCAGATTTTGTTGTTTTCTTCACACCTGGCTGTGTCTGAGAGTCCTGACCTTCCCAGAGGCTCCTCACACTAATTACATGTGTGGCATGCTGAAGAGACTTGCTGGCTTCGGAGACTGAGCGACATGAATGCCACACACTCCCTCGAGGCTAAGGTTCCTGGTCAATAGTCACATCTTTTCCAGGGCTTTTGTCACATGACCTGCCATAGCTTCCAGGAAAGTGGAGAAGGGCATAGATTTTGCAGCCTCAAAGGTGAGGCTTGGTCCTCATATAGCAGGGGAGCTCCCAAGCCACGTCATATCCAGGACTGTTGGTACCAGCTCTGGTGATGTCTCCGCATCCGTTTCTGACATCATCGCCCACACAGCTTAGTCTACAGTGGAAAAGCCCTCTCACTATTTTCCTTCCGTTCCTCCTCTGTCAGCTCCCAAATATTCTGACCACCAGAATCCGTAACAAGAGGATGCGGCAGCTTTTGCTTGAAGGGGCGTGTTCTGCAGGAAGATTTAGGTTGCTGTGCTCTTCAATTGCTTAGTCATAGATTGGTGTGCCTTGGTGGAGTGGTAACGTCTTCTCATCCAAGGGCTAGGGGAAAGGTGAACGAGAAGAACAACGTGGGGTTTGCTTAGGGCTCAGTGGTGGGGAGCAACAGATCCCAGCTGGGTGTGGAAGAGTTTGGCTAGAGGGAACGTAGTACATTCTCCCTCCGTATCCTGTTCTGGGGTCAGGAGTCATAATGGCAATCTCTAGGATATTTGGGCCTCATTGATTCTGATTCCAAAGACTTCTTTTCCGTTCCCCTATTCCAACCACAAGCTCTACCATTTGAGAACCATGGGACCTCAAAGACGTCTCTTAACACCTCATTTTATACTCAGCCGCCTCTGATGCAGAGGGTCAAGCAGAGACGCATTCAGGGATATGACATCAGAAGTACACTTGTACTTCATCTATGAGGTCCTTTGGCCCAGCCTTAAAGTGTTGCGTGTGGCCCTGAGGAGAAAAATGGATAGCAGAACTCTGAATTCTTCACAGCACAGACACTGCCCAAGACCAGAGTGGATGAGAAACAGGTCGGTGGTCCACTGGTCTTAGATAGAGGACAACTCCAGTGCTCAGCCTCCCTAAGAATACCCAAGCACCATGATGACTCAGACGTATTGGAGCTCTGACGTCAATGAAGGTCCTCAAAGCAATGAGCTTCTGAGGAAAAGCTAAAACCCATCTAAACCATCTGGGACCTCTGTCGACGACATCTCTTTCCACCTCCCTACTACTGAGAAAACACAAGGGCCGCCGATTCTCTCAGTTTTGAAGTAGTTCATTCTGCATGCATAGTCTCCATCTCTCTCAGACCTCCACCGTGGCTGGAAGAAGACATTAGATCTAAGAGGGGCCGCCACAGCTTGTTGATGGAAAATACAAGTGTGTTGGGGCTGGCTGGGACTCCCATGTAAACTGAGCCCTGGAAGACACACCACAAAAGGCACTAGCCTCTATGGAGTCAGGAGGGGGGTGCGCGGATCACTTTTGGTGAATGAGATCTTTAACTGAACAGTAGCCCACAAAGATACTCAGCTCAGCTCTTAGTCCCTGACACCTGTGAATGCCCTGCCTTCCATGGCAAGGGGGCTCCACAGATGGAATAAGGTGAGGTGGGAGAGATTGTGCTGGATGATCTGGGTGGGCCCAGTGCACTCACAAGGTCCTCACAGAAGGAAGAGGGAATACAGCTGAAAAGGAGATGCAATCAGACTTTCCAGAAGCTTCTAGAAAGCCTCGCCAGCACATAGTTTCAGATTTCTGACCTCCAAAATGGTTCAAGAATACATGTGTTTTAGTTTAAGCCACTTATATTTTTTTTTTGAAATGGCTGCATTGAAATAGGAAACTAATGTAGGGGTCTCAGTGAGGAGTCAGACCAGGAGGGAATCCAGATGGTGCAGTGGATTTCAGATTCCCAGGCCACGGGTCTTTTGGCACTGGGGGACTCAGTAACCTCAAGGAACAGAAAACCCAAGCAAAGCAGCTTATACACAACAAGTCCAGAGGCAGGTGGCCCCACACTCAGCTGGCTAGGTGACTATTGTCATGGAAGACCTTGGTTCCTGCCATTCTGTGTCTCATCGTTTTCAACCACAACGTGGATGCCAAAGCTGCCAACAGCACATCCAGGTACATCATTGCTCCTCTGTAGGAGAAGAAGCCGTTTCACCTTTGAGTCTCTTGTTGAGAATGACGAAAGCTGTCTCAGAGCATCTGGCCTTCTGCTGCTGCTCCTCGCTCAGGCCACATGCCCTCCCATCTACTTCTATGGTTTTACCAGGTCCCACAAGGTCAGGCAATGGGCCAGGCAAAGGGAAACTTGATCCCCCAAGGTGAACTAATGCTCCACGGTGATGGAAGCAGGCCAACAGAGCCTGCCCCTCCTTGGGGGAAGAGTAGCCACACATACCCCAACTATCTAGAGTCCAGCAAGGATATGCCTGAGTGTCTGTGAAGCCCAGCCACATACCAATGGGGCAAATGCTCTGCAAAGTGGATTTACTTATTCTTAGCTAAAACAAAAGATGCTCAAAGGTGAAACGGCTTCTTCTCCTGCAGAGGGGCAATGATGTACCTGGATGTGCTCTTGGCAGCTTTGGCATCCACGTTGTTGTTGAAAATGTTGAGACACAGAATGGCAGGAACCAAGGTCTTCCATGACATCAATAGTCACCTAGCCAGCTGAGTGTGGGGCCACCTGCCTCTGGGCTTGTTGTGTATAAGCTGCTTTGCTTTGATGATGAAGGAGCCCAGAGTGAGGAAACAGGGAAAATGGAAATCAAGTCTACTTAGTTCACCATTATCCCAGTGTTAATTTTTTAGCTTTGGCAAATAGCTCTGTTTGTGCAATATGCTAGCATCATTGGAAACTGGATGAAGGGTATATGGAAACTCTGTTGTTGCAACTTTCCTGCTAATCTACAGTTATTCCAAACAATAAATTCATTTATTATTAGTTTTGTCTGACACGTGTGTGCATGTGTGCACATGTCCATGGGGAGGTATACTTGTGTGCTCAAATGCATGTGTACATGGATGTGCACGTGTGTGGATGCTTGTGGAGACCAGAGAACAGCTTTAGATGTCATTCATGAGACATCACCCACCTTGGTTTCTGAGACAGGGTCTCTCGCTGGCCTGGAGCTCACCAAGACTCTAGGCTACATAGCCAGGGAGCCTCAGTGTCTCTGCCTCCCAGTGCTGGAATTTCAAGCACATGTCACCAAGACTACAGGGAATCAAAGTCAGGTCCCCTTGTCTGCATGCTAAGCACTTTACTGACTGAGCTATGCTGTGGATATCACTTTGTATAAATAAAATGCTGATTGGCCAGTAGCCAGTCAGGAAGAATAGACAGGACAAGCAGAGAAGAGAATTCTGGGAAGTGGAAGTGGAAGTCAGCGAGTCAGAGAGACGCTGCCAGCCACTGCCATGACAAGCAAGATGTAAGGTACCGGCAAGCCACGAGCCACATGACAACTTATAGATTAATAGAAATGGGTTAATTTAAGATATAAGAACAGTTAACAAGAAGCCTGCCACGGCCATACAGTTTGTAAATAATATAAGCGTCTGTGTGTTTATTTTATAAGTGGGCTGTCGGACTGCTGGAGCTTGGCGGGACCCGGAGAGAAAACTCGAGCTACAGAGCTATCTCCCCAGTCCCAATAATAAATGTATTTTAAAGACAATGGTGTGAGAGGGAAGATAAACCAGTGTTTGACTCTGCCTGTCAGGATCACACTGTACCCTTCTTATCCCCACATGTCACTGGAGCCACTTGAGAATTCTCTGCTCAGCTCCAACTCGACAAGAGGAAAAAGGGTTTTAAGGAAAGTTAAACTCAAAAGGCAGTTTAGGGAGATGGGTTGGTCAACTTCATGAGGACCTGATGATAGAGCCCCCAACACCCACATAAAAAGAAACAAAACAAAGCAAGTATGAGTCACGCGTGCACCTGCAATCCCAGCTCTGGGGAGATAAAGACAGAAGGATGTCAGCTCTGGCCAGTCAGTCTAGCCAATAGATGAGCTCTAGGTTCAGGGAAAGATTCTGTCTCAAAATAAAATGAAGAAGCAATTGAGGAAGACATTCGACATTGACCTTCAACCTCCGTGTGTGTAGGCACACCCTCCCTGACATATACATTCACACACAGACACACAGACACACAGACACACACATACACATTTATGGTACATATAGGTCCTAGGGATGCTAACAAGTATCTGGAAAGGGGGAGGATAGGAATGCAAATGAGTTCAATTAGGTTAATTGGCCGAAGTTCTCAAAACCAAGAGGGCCTTGTGCAATAGTTAATCCAAGAAAGAGCTGGATCAGGAGGTCTTTGCCACAAAACTTTTAACAAAGTAGCTCCCTTACTCAAAGTCACCTGAGGCACTAGTTCCAGTCACTACACCAAGAGCCCAGCATGACCTAATTCTGCTGCTGTTTTGTTTTTGTGCCTGTGTGCATGTGTACGTGCATGCATATGTGTGTGTGTGTGTGTGTGTGTTCTTCAAGCCACACACAGTATCATGTCCATGTGAGAAATAGATCTGTTGCACTAAAACCTGCCTGAAAGCACAGGCCTGTCTATCATCCAAAGTCCCCCATTTAAAGCATAATCCCAGTCGTGGGGCGAGCACAGAACATCAACCTTTTTGACAGATGAGGACGCAGAGGCTGAGAGAGTTAATCCTTGCCCAAGCTCACCCAGCTGTCAGCTAGTGAGGATGTGGTTCCGCCATCATTGTCCACCCCCCCACCCCCCACCCAACGGCCTGGCCTGCTTCCTGAGGAAGTCCCAAGTGCTCTCCACCTTAATGTTTGTATACATCACCATTTGCACCGTCCTGCCGCCTGGGTCCCACAGGAGCTGCATGGCTATCCCGTCGCCACGGCCGCCAACCTTGTCCTTTCTGTACCCACTGCTGTGGGCAGATTTGCCCCACCCAAAGGGTCTTAGCACCGCCTGTCTTTCGGACACCTCGCCCACTGTAGCTAGCTGCCCTCTCACAGCAAACTACATAGCTCAGCAGGAAGGAGGGAGGCAGAGGCCCAGTAAGGATGGACAAACAGAAAGAGATTCCTGGGATGGATCCTCTTATGGCTTGAATGTGAAAGCTCCGCCCCCCGCCCCGCCCCCAGCACAAGAACTCCTTTTTGAATGGTTGGTCCTCAGATATTGGGGGAGAGTCCTCAGATTTGGGGAAGCTGTGGAAGCTTTACAAGGCAGAGACCAAACAACGCGGGTATATTATCTCTAGCTGCTTGCGGGTTTTTGCGTTCTCTCACCTTCCTGACGGGCTACGAGGTGAGCAACTCTCTTCCAGTACACACATCCACAGCCATGCTGCCCCGTCCAAGTGCATAAACTAAATGACCGTAGAGTCAATCCTCTGGAACTGTGAGCCAAAGCCAATCCATCCTCCTAGAAGTTGCTTCTCTAAGGTATGCTGGTCACAACAGCAATAGCAGCGCCTATTTCAGGCCCGGAGGAAGGTAAAAAGAAGTGGAGAACACAACATCCACCTGACACCCAGGCCTCCTCTCTGCACTGAGCCCCGGGAGACTGTCCCAAGAACAGGTGTTCGGTATGGAAGCTCACTTTCCCTGCTTTCCACTTTCTTTCAAGTGGCCCCACTATTAAGAGCAGGTTATGAGGATTGGCTGGAGAGATGGTGGCCCGGCAGCTGAGAGCATTTGCTTCTCCTGCAGAGGACCTGAGTTCAGTTCCCAGCAGCCACATCGGACGGCTCACAACCACCTGTAACTTCAGCTCCAGGGGACCTGTCTGACACCCTCTTTTGGACTCAAATGCACACACACACACACACACACACACACACACAGAGACACGCACCCATACATATAAATAAAAATAAGAAAACAGAAATCTTTTTCAAGTGAGTGGTACAGGTTAGGGAAATGGCCCAACCAGTAAAGTGCTTGCCAGCCAAGTATCAGGACTGAAATTCAATCTCCAGAACCCGCATTTTAAAAATCCAAACATGACAGTATGCATTTGTAACCCCAGTGCTGGGGAGGTAGAGACAGGCTTGCTGACCAGCCTGTACAGTTGATTGGTGAGCATAGGCAACTGAGAGACCTTGTCTACAAAACCAAGGTGACGATATCTGAGGAACTAGACCACAGATTGTCCTCTGATACGTAAATATCAGATACACACAAATACACATGACCTCCACATGCACGAACACTACACACACACACACACACACACACACACACACACACACACACACACACAAAGAGTGATGTCAGAATCTCATCCTGCAGATTTTCAAGCCCCTAGGTCTTGTGCATGGGACACAGGGTGATATTGCACAATCTAACGGGCCAGGCTGCTGAGAGTCTGTGGCATTGGTCTCATAAAATTTCTAATGTGCTTTTCTATGTTCCATATGCTTACTTGGAAAAGGGAGGCCCTACACAAAGGCCCTGGTATTTACTTTGAATAGCATTAACATGGTGATGTTTCTGCTGTCTGTTCACAGCCCATCCCTAAAGAATAAACATTTCAATAAAAGCCCACATTTTAAGATGAGGAAATTTTCCAACTGAAACATTTGGAGTCTTTGTTCTTGAAGGATGTTCTTTAAGTGTGGGTAGTGACACATTTAATGTTAAACAAATACACGATGAAGAGTCCAGAATGGTTTTTAAACAACTCCTTTATTTTTTAAGTATTAAATGCCAGGACTGCACAGTTTTAAGCTGGCTCTTTGACCCATGTAGAGGAAATGATTTCAAAGCTGCCATCTCTTAGCATCTACAAAGACAAGAGTGCCCTGGATGCAGTTTTTGAAAGGCAGGTGCTTAGGGCTTATCTTTTTAAATAGTGGGTTTTTTTTTTTTAGCCTTTGAATGTTGTGTACATTTATACAATGTATATTGATCATATCCACAAGTCATTACCTCCCCCCAACTCCCCCTAATGCCCCCCAGCCCATCTCCCTCTCAACTTCATGTTCTCTTTTTATTATTTATATTAATAATTTCAATCAGTTCTGCCCATATGCATTATGGGTATGTGGCCATCCACTGCATCATGAGCAACTTACCAGAAGCTGTGTCTCCAAAGGAGAGTGACTCTTCTTCCTCAGCAGCCATTGGGGCCTGTCTTAGTTCACTGGATTCCTGCTTGTCTCCACCCCCAACTGTTCACCCAGTGATTCTGTTAGTGGCTGGTCGCGGTTACAGTTCCCTGAGAAAAACACCTTTAAAGAAGGAAAACTTACTTAATTTTGACTTCAGTTTCAGGTCTGGGCCCAAGGTTAGCTGCTGCACTGCTTTGGGCCTGAGACAGGTGAAACGTCCCAGCAGCAGGGATGTGAGGCAGAGGTTATGCTTTGTGGCAGCCAAGGAACAGACAGGAGAACAGGGAGGGGCCACAGGAAGCAGCACTTCAAAGGCACACCCCAGGAACCCACTCACCTCCCAATTCTGCCATCGAATTACGAATCCATCAATGGGTTAATCCATTCATGAAGTCTAACCTGCCCCCTCATCCGATCACTTCTCAAGAGCTGCCTCTACCAGCTGGGGACCAAGCTTCAAGACATGAGCTCCTTGGAGGACACTTCCTACCCAAACCATGACCATCATTCATCACTAAGTCATTCTTTCCTCTCTGTCACCTTGTCCTGTTTTAATTATCCCATAGTACTTGGAATTATTATTATTATTATTATTATTATTATTATTTGTTGTTGTTGTTGTTGTTGTTGTCTCCCCATTAGAACCTGACCTCTGTGAGAGCAGAGACTGTGGTGCACTTGCTTGCTGCTGAATCCTCAGGGCCTTTGCTGCCTCGTCATCACCCTGGTGTACACTGTCCCCTCAGCCGGGTGTCCTTTCCAGCTGTCACATTGCCTTCAGCCTCCTTTCCATCAGCTCAGGCTCGGGTTCTGTCCCAGGCAAGGCCACTTTGACAAAGGGGGATGAAAAGACAAGCAGATGACACAGAGATGGGCTGTGGGGACAAGTCAAACCCTTTATCTCCCGAGATGCTTCTCAGTGTAGTTATCGTGGAAGGGACTTAGAACAACACTTTAGAGGAAGACAAGAAGCTATCTCTCCTTCAGGACCTGCGGGGCTGCTTTCCCCTGCCAGCCTCTTCTCCACAGCCAGGAGCTGCCCTGGGACACTTTTAAAAGTCAAAGTAGCCAGGTGTAGTGGTGCATGCCTTTGATCCCAGCACTCTGGGGGCAGAGGCAAGTGGATCTCTGTGAGTTCAAGACCAGCCTGGTCTACAGAGAGAGTTGTGGGGTAGCCAGTACTACATAGAGAGATCCTGTCTCAAAAAAAAAAAAAAAATTAGCCAGCCCAAACAGAGCTGCTTATGTGGGGGTGCCATGCTAACCTGGGAGTAGAGAGGCCAAGGGTGGATGCCCACCTGCTGGCCTTCTTAGATAAGAACAGGGCTTGAAGGGAACTTCTAACTCATTAGTGTTCTCCTCACTTTCCCTCTGCCTCTCCCAGCATGTGACAATGTCAAGCAAGCTCCAGCTGCTCAGCTCAGTGGGTCTTGCAAGGCCCTGTCTGCTTACAAGTCCTCATTTCTGGGGCAGATCCATTCTGATGTCATTGCTGGGAAAGCTCTCAGTCAGGGTTAACCCCAGGAAGGCCAGGAAAGAACAAAAGAGGCTTCAGTGATACCAGAGACAGACAGGAACCAGATTAAATATATTTCAAGGACAAACACTATGTCTTATTAAAAGAAGATACATGCACACTTTTTACTTTTTTTTTTTTTTTTACAAATAAATAAAAGGTGGCGTGTGTGGTGATGCATGCCTTTAATCCCAGCACACGACAGACATAGGCAGCTCTCTTAGTTTGAGGCTAGCCTGGTCTATATAGCAAGTTCTAGTACAGCCAGGGCTACATCGTGAGACCCCATCTAAAAGAAAGAAAAAAAAGGTAAATAGTACAGAGAGGATCTAGAAGAATAATTCTTTTCTCAGTAAAGACTTGAGCCCTTCTGTTCTAAGACCTTTCTAATATGGGATTACATTGACGTTTACATTTTCATTATTTTAATGGGCTCATACATTTTAAATAGTGAAATAAATGATCATGTTTTTAAAATGTTCATTGTTATTTAAGCTTTAGAATATTTATATTCTTGAGCAATATTAAAATATTTTTTATGTTTTATGGTGTGGGGGATTGAACCCAGGGTTTTGTGCATATTAGGCAAGCGCTCTACCAACTGAACTACATCTCCATCCCATGATTTAAACAACAACAACAACAACAACAAAAACTGACAAAGACTGAAATAAAAGAACAAAATCTATATTCCTTCTTCTAAATTCTCCATCACAAATAGATAGCATTTACATTATTTGAAAACAATTTCTTTTGAACTGATTTTGAAGTGTAATTGACATGTAGTAAACTGTACACAGACTTGTGTTTACAATTTGATTACCCATCACTGTATCAAGATAAAGAACCTCCCTCCCCAACGTAAAACAACTAACTAAAAGGAGACCAAAGACTTAAATGAAAAAGATAAAACTTTAAAACACTTAGAACAAACAGGTGTAAATCTTTATGACTTCTGGTTAAATAGCCATTTCTTATGTGAGAGCAAGAGTACAAAAATCAATAAAAGGTAAGTTGGATTTTAGCAAAATTCAGAACTTCAAAGGGCATTACCAACACATTCCCAACATCCTTTTCCACCACTTAAAATCAAAGAGACCGACATGACACCTGTACCAGCTTTGTGCCATTATCAATAAAGCTGATATCATTTTGAAATGTTAAGGATATTATTGTCAGTATTATACCTAAGAAATCTTTGCCCAACCCAAGATCAAAAGGAGGCCACATTTTCTTCTCATAGTTTAACATCATGATTTGGTTTTGTTCACATTAATTGGCTATCTAGAGATGTTGGAGTTTTAAGTTCTTTATTTTTTCTATGTGTGTGTGTGTGTGGGGGTGACTGTATGGCACACAGTTGTGTGTGAGAGGCCAGAAGAGGATTTGGACACCCTGGAGCTGGAGTTATCGGTGGTTGTGAGCCACCCAATGTGAGTGTTGGGGACTAAACTCGGGTCTTCTGGAAGAGCCGAAGTGCTTTTATCCATTCGGCCGTCTCTCCAGCCCCAAGGATAGCTAATGGTTCTGATACAGTTGTTGGGGACTCTCCCCCCCGCATCCCTTCTGAGTGGTTCTTTGCCAGTCTCCTCACACATCTTCTTTGTTACCCAGTGACCAGTGCTTGCCTTAATCTACCAGGGGCCCCTCTGCTGACCTCCACAGTTCTCTGCCTGCACAGTCTCCCTTCCTCAAACTCTGAGATCTAGCTTCTAAACTCTGAGACTCCTGAGCTTAGCTTACCACCTCCAATCCACGGCCGCTTGGAAACTCTAGACAATAAAGGAGACTATGAAGAACTGTGTCTCAGCGATCTCAGTCCTCCATTGCCTGATCTGTGAGCCAGTATCCTAAAAATAAGAGTGTCTGCATCTTCTAGGCAGTCAGCCTTGTCAAGATGAAGCTGAATATCTCCCTCCCAGCCACCAACTGTTGGAAACTCATTGAATAGACAATGAACACAAACTTCATACTTTCTAGGATAATTTGGCCACAGAAGTAGCTGCTGATGCTCCAGGTGAAGAGTGGAAGGGTTATGTGGTCCGAGTCAGTGGAAATGACAAGGTTTTCCCGTGGAGCAAGGTGTCTTGACCCACAGCAGAGTGCACCTGCTGTTTAGGGAGGGGCATTCTTGTTATAGACCAAGGGGAACTGGAGGGAGGAAGCACGAGTCTGTTTTCAGATGCACTGGGGATGCTGAGTGTTCTCAACTTGGTTATTGGAGAAAGACAGAGATATGCCAGGATCAACAGATACCACTGTGCCTTGGCAATTGGGGCCCAAATGAGCTAACAGAATCCAAAAGCTTTTCAATCTTTCTAAAGATGATGTCTACCAATACGCTGTCAGAAAGCCCTTAAACAAAGAAGGTAAGAAGTCCAGGACCAAAGCACCCAGGATTCAGCGTTTTGTTACTCTATATGCCCGGTAACACAAATGCTGATTGATGTGTTTCTCTGAAGAAACAATGCACCGGGGCTCAGGTGTGGTGGTGCACCCCTTTAATCCCAGCACGACAAAGGCAGAAGCAAGAGATCTCTGAGTCTGAGGCCAGCCTGGTCTACATAGCTCCAGGACAGCCAGGACTAATAGAGAGACCCTATCGCAAAGAGAGACAGAGACAGAGGAAAAAGCACTAAGAAAAATAAGGATGCTGCAGAATAGGCTAATCTTTTGGCCAAGGGAATGAAAGAAGCCAAAGAAAACCATCAGGAGCAGATCACAAGAGGCACAGACTGTCTGCCCTGAGAGCACTTCTAAGTCTAAGCCCAGTCAAAATTAAGTCTTGAAGAGTAACAAATAAATGATCAGATCTTGAATATCAAAAAATTTTAAATCAAATGATGATGATGATGATAGTGTCACATCTTGTCTGTTTCCTGCTACTTCAGGCACATGAAAGATGATCTGTCCATTCTACCTCATCTGGGTGAAAGCAGAAGTTGCAATGTGTTGCTGAATTTTTCTTAATTGACTGTTGATTTGGGGTAATAATTATAGAGGGCTGAATACTAGACAAATACACGGTCCAGAATGCTTGGGTAAGGTAGGGGACAGTTACTAAAGCCATTGATGTAATTCCGTGCTTCCCAGGGACATGATTTCATTTTACAGTGACCTTCACTTAGTGCTGTGGGGCTCATTCCTCTGATGTCCCAAGACAATCTATCCAGTGGTTTCCTCCCCTACACTCCACCTCCAGTTCCAATAAACAGACTCCTTCCCAGACTTGGAGCTGCTAAGATGACTAGCAATTACTCCTGAGCCTCCATCTAGCACTTGCAGAGTCCCCGCTTTACAAATCTAGACCAAAAAAAAAAAATCAAATAATACACCCATTGAATAAGTAAATAAAGTAGACATTTGAAATGCCCTTCCTCAGGTGGTATTAATGACAGAGTCCTCCTCATCCTAGACAACCATTTTCTCAGCTTGTGTTCTTTTGCTCATTTGTCTCTTCCTTGCTTTATTCTGGCTTTTTTCCTCTCTCTTGACTCTCAAGAGAGTCACAAGAATCTCTTCTTCCAGGCTAGGGGTTGCTTGACAGTTTTGACTCCCCCTTAGAATTCAGAACAAAAACAAAAATGAACACTCATCTTTAACTGGATTGCTAGCTGCTTCTTCTGCCCTGGATGAAGACTCCACTGGGCACGGGATCCTCCAGTGTACTGCTTGGTGAGACGGGACCTCCCAGGAGGAAACTAAACTGCGAAGTATCTTAATTACTAATAGCCAGAGTATAAAGTCCCAGTTGGCACCCTTTTCCCTTCCACCACCTCAGGCTCTTGGCAGGCAGGAAATCTGCGGCACAGAAAAGAGATCTGAATACTTTTACCTAGTTCCCCACTCTTTTTACAAACTATTGTTCTTACTCCCCCATCATCTCGCTAACCATCCATCATTCAGGAGGAGGGGAAGTGGCCGTTGGAGGAATACAAACTGATTCCGCCATGAGTCTCAGCTAGCTTTGCTCTCCGTGGACCAAGGTGTAGAATGCTGAGTGCTTCTCTCCTGGGACAAGCTCTGAGTTTTAGCAGCTCCATCCAGTCAGCAGGGCTCTCGATGTCCCTATTTCATCTGGTCAGCTATTCATTCCCCTCTGCCAAGGCTTCTCCAACACGTCACTCCCCAGGATAGAGCCCAAGCAGGGAATGAAGGAAGGAGGCTGAAGGCAGAGGACACCCACTGTGGGTGCAGCGTTTCTCCCAAAGGCCCTGAAGTACAAGCACATTGTGTGGAGGGCAATGCTGAAGAGACCTCAGGGCTGGAGACCAATGAGCAAGGGTGTAGTGGCCATGGGTCTCATAAGCCAGGGCCTCAGCTTTATTGTGGAATGGGTGGGAAGCCATAGGAAGGTGATTTGAGAATTATATGTGGTCAGTCTAGCATCTACATGGAAGATAGATTTGGGAGGCAAGTGTGGGGAAAGCTTAGCATACAGAGATCAGCTGGGAGGTTTGGCCACAGTCTATGTGAGGAAGACAGTGGTGTGAACCAGTTGGTAGTACTGCAGGTACACAGAGGTGGAGTCGACAGAACCCTAGACAGTTTGGGTCAAGAGTACCAAAGGAATGAAGAATCAAAGTTGACACCAAAGATTTCAGTCTTAATGAGCAGAAGGAAGGAATTAGCCTGAGGAAAGCTGCACGTTCTGGGCCCAGATGGAATCAGGTGTTTGTTGAGACATGTTTGCTTGGAGAGCCTGTGAGCACCAAATGCCAAAGCAGGCAGGCACTCCAGCACAGGAGTTTGAAGTTCAGGGAAAGGATGAGATGGGAGTTATCAGCAATCCTACAGACAGCCTTGAAAATCACGAGGCTAAAGAGTACGAGTGTGTGGAAAGAGGAGCAGAGGACCAGGGGCTAACCACATGGCCTCTAACCTGAGATAAAAGAGCTATGAGGGACAGTAAAGACAGGAAATGTACCACGGTAAGCAGAATGCAACTCCATAGCATCCCGGGAGCCAAGGTGAAGTAAGTCCTCAGGAACGCGTCAATGGGAAGTTGAAGAAAATGCATAGACCACTGGAAACCTGGGGTCGGGGTCATCAGTGGCCTTGTGATGATTCTGTCAGTGAAGACAATTGAGGTTTGGTAGAATGGGAAGAGAGGAAGCATGGACAGTGAGTGGGGGCAACCTTCTAAGGACTTCTGCTGTAAAGGGGTAAATAGGCACTAATAGGTTCAGAACCAGTAAAGAATGTAAACTGTGCTTTCTTTTTTGAAAGCTAAGGGGTGGCTGAACATGGTGAAACACATTTGTCATCCCAGTGATTCTAGAGGATGAGGCAAGAAGATCCCTTGAAGCAGGAGTCTGAGAGAAGCCTGAGCAATATAGCAACACCGTGCCCCCAAAGAAAAACAAAAATAAAAAGATGAAAAGGTAACGTGTTTGTATGTGAATGGGGACACTGGAGAAAGACTCCAAAGTCTTTCTTAGCTGGAGGAGAGATAAGCAGATGTAGCCAACACCACACGACAGTCACAGAAAGGGTGGACTAAATGGGCACATACAAGCCAGATGGTGAAGAAACGTTATCGAAGTCACATTCCATTTTGTGGAGGCCCGCAGAGGCTATCTAGTGAGACCTTACTCAGGGTCAGAGAATCTGAGCTTGCTTTACCCAGCAGGGCTGCATAAGGAGATGTTTTGGCCACGGGTGTGTTTACCACGTGTTTGGAAGGGTCTACACTTGGCTGTACTGTGTGCTTTGATCTTGCAAGGAGAAGGTCTTTTGCCTCTCCCCTTGGCATATTATAAAAAGCCCTTTTGAATAAAGCTCTGGGCTGTTAAGTGTTGACTCAGGCCCTCCTGAAGCTATCCTGTGTTTCTGTCTTTCTTCTTGCCGTCTAGGTCTCTCTTTCTATCTGATATTTTCTTATCCATCTCTCCTTCACCCAAGAACCCTTCAAAAGGTGGGAGCAGGTCGGAGCTAGAGTCCCACAGACTCCCACATCATTTGACCTTCTTTCTCAATGAAAAACGAACTATGGTGTGGTGATATATTATGTATCAAATAAAGCTTGCCTGAGGATCAGAGGACAGAGCCAGCCACTAGATTAAACACAGAGGCTAGGCAGTGGTGGCACATACCTTTAATCCTAGCACTCGGGAGGCAGAGATCCATGTGGATCTCTGTGAGTTCAAAGCCACCCTGGACTATTTTCTCTCCTAGACAGATTCAGTCTGGGAGAGAAACAGAGCCAGGCAGTTGTGGCACACACCTTTAATCTCAGTACATGGGAATCACACGCCTTTAATCCCAGCACTTGAGATCTCATGCCTTTGCTACCAGTATTTGGGAAGCACACATGCCATTAATCCCAGCACTAGGAAAGAAGTGAAATGGCTGGGCGGAGAAAGGCACATAAGGTGTGAGGAGACAGGAACTAGAGTCTTTTCAGTCAGAAGATTCGTGGAGATAGGATCTCGCCTTCCATTCTGCTTGAGGATTCGGTAGTGGTGAGAAGTTTCTCTAGTGGCTTTGTCTGTCTAATCTTTCAGCATTTACCCCAGTATCTGGCTCTGGGTTTTTATTATAAGACCATTTAGATTTCGTGCAACACTAAGGAGATCTGCAGAAATTGAAGAGGGAAAAGAAAGCTACAGTCAAATTGCCAGGCAAAGCCCAGGGCCCGCTTGAGTTGAGTGAAACCTGCTTCCATGGCTGACACCCCCACCCACCCACCCACACATACCATGGCTTAGTCCCTAGGCCTCTCTTCCTCTTCCAGCTGCTTCAGCTAGATACTCAAAGCATACAAAGCAGAAAAATGGCTTTTTGTTGTTGTTGTTGTTGGTTTTAGTTTTGGGTTTTTTACTCAAAGAGTAAGTACGAAGGAGAAGTGAAATACAAACTGTCGTAGGTCCCTGGTAAGAAAACAAGAGTGAAGCTGGACATGATGGCATATACCTTTAACCCCAGCACTCGGGAGGCAGAGGCAGGTGGATCCTTGAATTCAATGCCAGCTTGGTTTACAGAGCAAGTTCCAGGACAGCCAAGGCTGCACAGAGAAACCCTGTCTCAAAAAAAAAAAAAAAAAAAAATCATCAGGGGAAATTCTAAATGCCAGTTGTAATTATCTTTGGGTTTGGGTAAAGACGATTCTCACTTCCTTCATTGTTTTCTGTATTTTCCATATGTATGTGTATCTATCACAACACAGATAGTCTGCGGTCCCCTGAAAGGGTTTGATGGCTTCTGTGTTGTCTCTGGACTTGAGGTTCACATGGAGCCTCCTGCTGTGGGATGTTCTGTATGGAAAATGTGTTGTTCTGATTGGTTAATAAATAAAACACTGATTGGCCAGTAGCCAGGCAGGAAGTATAGGCGGGACTAACAGAGAGGAGAATTGAGAGAACAGGAAGGCAGAGAGGGAGACACTGCCAGCCGCCGCCATGACAAGGAAGATGTAAGGTACTGGTAAGCCACGAGCCACGTGGCAAAGTATAGATTAATAGAAATGGGTTAATTTATGATAGAACAGTTAGCAAGAAGCCTGAGCCATTAGACCAAACAGTTTAAATAATATAAGCATCTGTGTGTTTATTTTGTAAGTGGGCTTGGCGGGACCCGGAGAGAAAACTCTCTATCTACAGCCTCCATCATCTCACATTTCAGATTGTGCAAATTCCTGGCACATCCTAAAAGTCCTGCCCACACAGCCCCGGTGTGTCCCATAAGAGATGAACACTCAGAAGATCTAACCTAAAGATCAAATAGAGCGGCTCATTTCACAACTACCAATTTCTTCAGTAACCGATTCTTTTCCCACAAGGATTCTCATCTCCTAATGCTTCCTTTCTAGGCTTGCCACATCTCCCACCCTCACCCTCAAGACTTAGAGGTAGCCTTCTGGAGTTGAAAACATATAGATTCAAATACAGATCCTAACCAAGGCTTGGGAAAGCCTTTGACTCACAGCTTCAAGCAAAGAGGACATTGGAGTGCATTAGAAGAAACGTACTGCTTTAGCAGTCAGTTATTACAATGAGGCTCACAGGAATATGTTTTCCTCATTTATTTATATAGTGGCTGGACACAATCTGATGCAGGCTGAGTGTGGTCAACTGCAACCTGACCTGCCGTGTGTATCTCTTGTTCTCTTTAGGTCAGTGGGCTAGCCTGGTATATGCTGGAAAGCACATGACAAAAGACACCTAACCGTGTGAAACTATGTCAGGTCCTTGCTTGCGTGTCTGTTACAGCCCATTGACTGAAACAAGACACACAGCAGATGCAGAATCAACGGACAAGGGAGGGAGGAAGCACACAGCTGCATGAGGAATTGGTGACTACCAGAGACAGTGAGGAGCTGGGGCAAAAGTCAGTCTACACAGCCAATAAAGACTGGAAAATAAGCCAAGTGCCACCATGGAAGGGGAAAATGATTTATAAAGGGCAGATTCTTTTCCTTTTTCTTTCTTTTTTTTTCTGACAGGGTTTCTCTGTGTGGCTTTGGTGCCTGTCCTGGAACTTGCTCTGTAGACCAGGCTGGCCTCAAACTCACAGAGATCCCCCTGCGTCTGCCTCCCAAGTGCTGGGATTAAAGGTGTGCGCCACCACCCAGGCAAAGGGCAGATTCTTGTAAGCAGCTCCTATTCTGAGTTACTTTCTCAATACCTCTGCTGAAAACCAACCCTCAAAGCCCCAAGAGACCATCACTGGGCACGTCTCCTACCAATGTCCTCCACAGGAAACCTTGGAGGCAGCCTGGTCTAGACGGGTCAGCAGTAATGAACACGGCCCCAGGGGAGAGACAACACCCTTGGGTTTCTTCTATCTGGGGAATACTGGAGCCTGAAGCCTCACTCTGACTTCTAAAGCTAGTCCACAATAAGCCTCTCAGTTGTCCATCTGCCCTGCGCTCCCAATCTCTGTCAGAGAGAGAGGAAACAGACCCCAGGGTCACTTCTCTCATCTTTCCTAGAGGTGGGAAATGAGCAATACACTGTTAAATTGCTTCTGAATGGAAAATTTGAAGATTCTGCTATCACTCCAAGGAACATTACTGAAACACTAAAAAAACAAACAAACAAACAAACAAAAACATTCAGTCATGAGATTAGAATGTGCTAAATGTGGGGCTCGAGTTGTCTCAGCAGTTAAGAGCACTGACTGCTCTCCCAGAGGACCTAAGATTCATTCCCAGCACACACAGGATGACGCACAACTGTATAATTCCAGTCCCAGGGGATCCAACGACTCCTGTGGTCTCCACAGGCACTACATGCATGTAGCACACAGACATCCATGTAGGCAAACGTCCACACGCATTAAGAAAATAATTAAGAATATGCTCTATGCAGTCTGACAATCCTTCTTTTTCTTCCATTCCCCCAAATCCATTTTCAAAGCAGACCTGCCCCTTCAACAAGAGCCTGAGCCAGCCCCCATCACACCGCTGGGGGACTCCATGAGGCAACAGAATACAGATTTGCTTTCTAATGTTACCCGGGTGGCTGAGCAAGTCAGGAGTTTCACCCTTTGCTGCAAAACACAGTGGCCAAGAGAACAGAACTCTGGAGTCTGAAAGACCTGGAGGAAACACTGTCTACTTACTCACCACATGGCCTTGGACAAATTGTTTACTCCCTCAATCTCCTCCTGGCTGAATGGGGTCAGTACAGTAGCTAACTCCTAGAACAATCGTGTGTATCCCTGAGAGAAAATAGAAAGCTGCTGAGTGCACTGCCTGCCGCATGGAGATGTCAACGGAGTCTAACTGTAGAAATCAAGTGGAGGGAAATGGAAATCTCAACTCCGAGAGGCAGGACCCCCTGAACCGTGGCTCATGTGTCTACAGACTCCGAAACCCTTAAAGATTGGTCCCTCTCTAGAAGTGTGAGGAAGGGCTTCAGGCCAGTTTGGAGATTTAAGCACTCCTGGGGGGGGGGGGATTGAAGCCTTAGAATGAGAAACGCTGGGTCTGAGCAAGAACATGCAAAAGTGCAGGTGTCTGTGAACTAAACAGGAAACAAGCTCTCCCAGAAACATCTGCCGAAGGACAAGAACACCTGCTGGTATCTGCTGGCTGCACCGCAAGGCAGAGAGGCCTTCCTTCTACACCACCAGCTGAATCACCTGGGCTTTGGTTTCAGTTGGGGTTTTGTTTGAGACAGCTTCTTGCTTTGTAACCCAAATTGGCCTAAAATGCACTATGTAGCCCAGGCTGGCCTCAAACTCTAGATTCAACCCAGTGTCTGCATCTCAAGTAGTGGAGATTACAGGTTTGGACTACCATGTCCGACTCTATTTAAACTCACTGAGAAGTAAAGATAGCTAGCCGCCATCACAACGCATTCTTTTTAAACTAACTTGTGCCTCCTTCCGGTAAATTCTGTGTTTCTAGTGTATTTCCAGGCACCGTTGGTTCAATTTGATGTGAGTGCATGGAATGTCTAGACTGTGGCAGATGTTGCAGACGCTCAAAGACAGAAAACAGTCATGATTTGAATGTCTACTAGGACGACCTCCTGGCACTCTATAAACCTCGTGCTCTATTTTAAGGACAGTAGGTCCAGAGGAAGACCATGTGTGTTGTGGTGATTACCATTAGGGGGCACAGTGGGAAATCTTGATGCTTCAAGTAAGAAAAAAAATGAGCGAAACATGGAAGCAAAGACCCCAAACTTGGGAGAGGGCTAGAAGACTCTCTGAAGACAGGGAGGTGGAGATAAGGTGGTGGTGCTAAGGAAGGAGAGGAAGAGGGGGAAGAATGAGAGCCTGGAGAAGATGTGGGGAAAGAGAAGTGTGGGGGTATTGTGTTCCCCAAAAAATTGTGTATGCTAATAAACTTATCTGGGGTCAGAGAACAGGACAGCCACAATATTAAACATAGAGGTTAGGCAGTGGTAGCATACACCTTTAATCCTAGCATTCCAGAGGCAGAAATTCATGTGTTCAAGGATACACCCAAGCATGGTGACCCACGCCTTTAATCCCAGAAAGTCAGCCTTTAATCCCAGGGAGTGGTGGTAGAAAGCAGAAAGGTATATAAGGCGTGAGGACCAGAAACTAGAGGCATTTGGCCTGAGCAGGCATTTGCCCTGGAGTATCAGTTCAGCTGAGACCCATTCTGGATGATGGCTCGGGGCATCCAGTCTGAGGAAACAAGACCAGCTGAGGATCTGGTGAGGTGAGATAGCTGTGGCTTATTCTGTCTCTCTGACCTTCCAGTGTTTACCCCAATAACTGGCCTCAGGTTTGATTTTATAAATAAGACCTTCTAAGATTCATGCTACAGAGAAGAGCCCCTTAAAGTTCAACCTGGGAAGCATCGCTCTTCCTGGTGTGACGCAATTCTGTCCCGGGTCTCCACGTGGGCTTATTGATTTTCCACATGCAGGAAGTAGCAGTTGTGAATATGCAGAGGCCAGCTTTGCGAGAACAGGTGCCCTCACGTAGATCTCTGCTAGATATATTTGACATTTCTAGAACTCCAGATAGGAAGTGTCTGATAACAGACACAAAACTGTGTGATTGGTGGGGAGACTTGGGAAGTGGTAGAGGAAGATTGTTAATATAATAATATAATATATACCCTCTCTCTTCCCCCATTCCCCAATGTCTGGTCCTTCTCAGTTTGCCAGCTCTACTGAGCATGCTTTGGGAAATTCTCTGGATGGGTAGAAAAATTGTGGGGAAAACGTTGGCTTAAACCAGTGGTTCTCAACCTTCCTAATGCTGCGACCCTTTAATGCAGTTCCTCATGTTGTGGTGACCACCCCCCCACCATAAAATTATTTCGTTGCTACTTCAGAACTGTACTTTTGCTACTGTTATGAGTTGTAATGTAAATATCTGATTTCTGATATGCAAACCCCCAAAGGGGTCGAGAACCACAGGTTGAGAACCACTGCCTTAGAGGATCCTGATACAAAAGGCAGGAAGCAGGAAGCAAATGTCAGAGTACATTAAATGTTTCCAGAAAATATAGACCTGACATAATATATTTACAACATAACAGGAAAGTCCTCTCAATTTCAGTATTATTAGGGAAATACTAGTTGCTTTAAGAAGTGACCCCAACATTTCAGAGGTCATCCACTGGCAGTTAGCTTGTTTGTCCTTGTCACTGTGGCATTCCTGGTGAGCCAATAGCTTTCTTCCACATGGTGATTTGGGCCCCAGGTTCCTCACATCTTGTGGGCCTGCCATTTCTGGTGGTCTCAAATTCCCCTGTACCCAAAACACAGAGAGAAAGAGTCTGAAGAAAGCCCACCTATTTCTTAAAGGCCTCTTCTTGAAGACACTGGTCTCTTCTGTTCACATCTCACTGCCAAAGATTAATCACATGACCACGCTTGGATAGAGAGAAACAGAAAATGTGATCTTCGCACCTGCTAGGACAGGAGTAATTCCATACTGGTTAAGGAATCGGTTTTGGTAGATGGCCATCTATACACACTTATGTCTATTAATAGAATTGCATTTGTTTGCCTGTTTTATCCCACTGTAATACGAGTTCCATAAGAACAGGGCTTTTTGCTTTCTTCATTGAAGAATTCCTAGTTGTTTAAGGAAAGCTTGGATGGATTGTCTCCATTCACAGGTTAAAGGCTGGCTGTGCCAGGGGGAGGGTTACAGGAAGTGTCCAGGTATGATGATCCAAGAGAGGGGAGAGGGTTCTAAAACTCACAGGAACCCTTTTTAGACCCCGTGGTCTGCATTTGCCTTAACTGTGTAGAAGCCTTGTCCCACACTTTTTTTTTTTTTTTTTGTTTGTTTTTTTTTTTTTTTTGTTTTTCGAGACAGGGTTTCTCTGTGTAGCTTTGCGCCTTTCCTGGAGCTCACTTGGTAGCCCAGGCTGGCCTCGAACTCACAGAGATCCGCCTGGCTCTGCCTCCCGAGTGCTGGGATTAAAGGCGTGCGCCACCAACGCCCGGCCCTTGTCCCACACTTAAGACACTGAAACCACTCCTTTTTTTTTTAAGGTTTATTTATTTATTATGTATACAGCATGTATGACTGCAGACCAGAAGAGGGCACCAGATCTCATTACAGATGGTTGTGAGCCACCATGTGGTTGTTGGGAATTGAACTCAGGACCTCTGGAAGAGCAGTCAATGCTCTTAACATCTGAGCCATCTCTCCAGCCCTGAAACCACTCCTTAAATGACAAATGCCTAGGAATTCTACTCATCAGTAGTTACACAAATAACTAAAATCATTTGCTCACACAACTGTATACAATAGTATTGTTCACATTTTCCAAAAGAAGAAACAACTGAAATATCCATCAATGGGTAAATGAATAAACCAAATCCACACACTGAAATACCATTTGGCCGTAAAGAAGGAATGAGGTACTGATATGGATGCATGAACGAACCTTGAAAACACAGTGGTAGAAAAAGTAGCTAGACACACGAGGCCACATTTTTCCGTCTAGATACAATGTGCACAAAGGGAGGATCCAGAGGAGCAGCAGGCAGGGACTGCCAGCGGGTGGGAGAAGAGGTGAGCATTGGTGGGTATGAGTGTCTTAGGGAGTGATGGGAATGTTCTGGAATCAGTGGTGATGGGGGCCAAGCCCTGTGACCGAACTAGAGAACAGACCCATACACAGGGCGAACTCTGTGGAATGAGCTTCACTCAATGGAACAGTTATTTAAAAGTCTGTCTTCAGACAAGGCAAGAAGCAAGGAAGGGCTTTGATCAAACCACGGAGACGCAATGAGACATCCACACGGTGGAAGTGTCACCAGTTGAACAGTGAGAACGGAAAAGACTCCCATGAGCCCACTGAGCCCTAACTAGGAGTTGACTGAAGCTGGAGCAGCTGCACAGAAAGGAGGTACCAGCTGCCCAGGAAGGAGGGATCCAGGTGTCACTGAGCGATCTTCGTCATGGAGGAGCTGTGAGATGGTCACACTTGTTGGCTCAGAGATTCACCTCCAGGGAGTTTTTCCTTTCACTGAGACAAGAAGCAAGTTCCTGCCACAGCACACCAGTGCCTCCCCTGCCGGTCTGGGTTGTGCAACGCTGGCCACCAGCGCTGGCCTCCCTGACTTTTGGTTGTTTTTCTTTTACAATATTAGTAAGTGCACGGTCAAAAAGCTATTTCCATGTTCTTGGAATGACTCCCACTGAAGCAGAAGCCAATGGTGAGTTATTATGATTCCAGCCACGAATTTAACACTTGGCAGTTTGATATCCTGTCCCATACCCAAGTCTATAACTCAGTTGGGCTTCTTGAACACTTACTCTGTGCCAGGGATCTTGACATCAGGATGCACGAGAGAGATGTCAGTGTCCTTAGTGAGCCCACAGGCTGGAAGAGAAGACCCTTGAGGCAGATGAGGTCAGGTGGCCAAATGCAGTGACAGAGGCAGGAAGGGTACAACCAGCCTGGAGGTGAGGAGAGGCCTTGAGCCTTCGACGACCTAGGGCTGGCCTTGCGGCCATCAGATATCAGTGCAACTTCTCCCTGGAGGAACACCCCATCCGGCCTTTCAGACCAGAAGTCCAGGGAAGAGGAACAAGGGCATTGAAGAGAGCCCAAACCAGGAAGATTTTTCAGGCCTCCCCAGTCTACAAATAGGAATATCCAGTATGGAGTTACCTTTAGAGGGTTTTGACCATGAAGGAAACCCCCTAAAGGGCTTTCTGGAATGATAGCATTCAAAACTTAGAGCCAGATTTTAGGTCTGTATGATAACTAAACTTACTCAATACATTTTTTTTTCAATAACACAAAAACACAAACTCTCTCCTTTGTTTTTCTTTATGAAAGAGTTCTACTTTTCAGTTAGGCTACTTAGGATATTTAAGCCATAAATTCAAGTTCCAATATGAGTGAAAGACTTGTGCCAAATCTCCAACTAGAGAGCAGCAGAGTCAGGATTTCAATCAGCTCTCGGGTTCCTATTCCAGCTTTCTTATTACTCCAAGCTAATTTTAAAATAGGGGAGGCATTCAGTTTATGCCAAGACAGGTCAAAAAAGCACACACAGCTGCTTCTAACTTGAAATCGTTTCAACTCAGGTCGGCCAGGTCGGACCTACCACACGTCCGTGGGGACCTGGTGGAGAAGCAGCCAGAGCTTCCAACAGCTCATGGTTGAGTAGAGGAGACAGTAAGAAGCTGCCCCTGGGGTAAGGAGGGTACCCAACAGGTGATACGCAGGAGGGTCACAAATCCAAGGTCATCTTTAGCTACATAGCAAATCCAAATCCAGTCTGGACCACATTTAAACCCTGTCTCAAAAACAAAAAAATTCATTCCCACTATACCTAGTTGTCCCAGGGACCAAGCTAGCTAGGTGGCTTCCAAATTAAATATCCCTATTGCTTATTGTCTAAAGAAATGAGTTTTACACATCTCTCTCTTTTTCTCTTTTCCATAGAACCTCTGGACACAGCCTAGAAGCCAAAGGGAACCCTGGAGCTTTTATTCATCAACTCCCTCCCTAGCCGGCTAAGGTAACCACAGCAACACCCACCCAGGTCGCTTCTGAGACTGTCAGGTTGTAGCAAGATAATGAAGGGAAAAGCTGAACTTCATTTGTCAAGGGGCAAAGCTTATGAGATTTCCATTGGCTCAAAGTCCCAAGGAAGCCGACCTCTGAGCCATGAATGGCAGGAAGCCTTGAGTGGAAACGAGGTCTTTCCTTGAGGTGCATCGGGCATGACAGAGAGCGTGCGGACCAGCCTTGCCTCCCCGAGACTGGAGCCCTTCCTGTCTGCACACAGGAGGACAGCTGCCTGCCTAGTGGGGCTGCTTTGAGAACAAATGAGTCACCTGTGTCAAATGCTGTGCACACAGGACAATTGTACTTGAGTCCCGCTCTCAAGAGCCCCTCCAGAGCGTGGTGGTCCAAACTGCAGTGGGTTCCCCTGCTGACACATCTGCATAAACATCACGCTTCCTAAAGGCTAGATTTGTCTAAGTCCCAGAACAGAATGTCTTTGTCCTCAGGAACCCCGGAGTGACTTCCGAAGCCGCGCCACGCTAGCTCAGACATATTTTGTGTGACAGTCACGTCTTCCTGTACTGCCTAGAAAGGTGATTAAGGTGGGCTCAGCCTGTGCTCCTTTTAGACTGCCCGGCAGGCTCTGTGCAGCTCCAATGAGGAACTGTCATTCAGTTTGCCAAAGTCCAACAGCACAAGAGGCCCATGGGGTGGAACAGAACCCTGGGAGGAACGGCCAGGGTGCAGAAAAAAACCTCACTATTGCAGGTATACCTCCTGCCCTCAGAAAGCGGCTTCCCAGCATCCATTTGAGCACATAATAATCTATCATTAAAGAAAAGGGGCTGGAGAGATGGCTCAGCAGTTAGGAGCACTGGCTGTTCTTGCAGAGGACGTGGGTTCAATTCCCAGCACCTACCTGGTGGCTCTGTAATGGTCTGTCCCAGGAGATCTGACACCTTCTTTGTTTGGCACCAGGTACTCATGGTGCACAGACATACATACAGGCAAAACACCCAGATGAATAAAATGTCTTAAAAACTTAAAGCAAAGGCCAGGGTTGGGTGCAAGCCAAGTTCACCCCTCCCCCTACTAGTTAGCAGGGAGCTGGGGGCTTCTTCCAGTGGATTCTTCGTCTCATTTGTAGAAGTGCTCAGGCCATGTGTGATGGCACTTACCTTTAATCCCAGCACTGGAGAGACAGAGATAGGTGGATGTCTGTGAGTTCAGGGCCAGCTTGTTCTACATATCCAAGGTCAACCAACCCTACAAGTGAGACCCTGCCTTAAAAAAAAAACAAACTGGGACTAAAGAGAAAGACTGGGGAGAATCATTGTATTAGATTTGAAACTATTATAGGGTAGGTGTTAAGCATGCCCAGGACATTTTGAAAAGTTCCTCCCTTTCTGGTTAAATGGTGATGATTTGCAGTGATTAACATTCCAGACTTGCTTTCCTAACACTGCCCCCTGCAGACCCCTGGTGGTGGCTTATGAGTTACCAAACATTCTTTCACTCACTACTCACCTGCTTGTGGTCACTGACAGCAAAGTCAGTCCCCAGCCAAAATAGGAACTTTTCACATGCACACGTGTGCACACCTCCATTCTTCCCTATACCTAACCCAGCTTGTAAGTGGCCAGCAAGCTCTGAGATCCTTACAGACCCCTTCTGGAGGTTTTATGTCATAATAAAGAGCTGAATCTTCTGAAATTGCTGGTCCCTTGTCTGTCTTTCCTTCTGGATGACCTTTCAGTAGGCAAGCTGCACATCTGGGCAGCTGCTGGCAGAAGAGAGAAGGCTAAAGTGATTTGAGGTTTGAGTCAAGCCTTCTGAGTTCTGGGCCAAGAGTGCAGGCAAGTTCAGTGTCAAGGGCTGAGAGTGAGAATGTCAGAGGGTTATAACAAGCACTCACATTTAGGAATTTGAGCAGTACTCAAAGACAGGATAGAAAGAAGAGGGAAACCACCACAACAAGCTGTGCTTTATGAATTATAGTCAGAAGCTGGGCAGGCTTAGCAATGAAGATCTGCAAGCCACCCACTGCATGGCTGCAAGGCTCCTGGGTGTGCAAGTGAGGGACAGACAGACAGGGAACGGGGCCAAGACTAGATAATAAAGCTCATCAACTTCCAAGATGGCTGGCTTCTCCCTTACCTCCTGACCTGAGACAAAAGCCTAGCCGACTTTTCCTTCCACCAGCAGTCTGTGGAACCGCCTGCCGAGTTCAAGGCCAGACTACAGTGTATTCACCCCAAACCTGCGCAGGCCTATCAGCCTCCACGTCTGCGTTCTAACGGGCCAACCCTAAAGGGAAGATGATCTGCCTCCTGAAGGACCTTTGAAACTACCAACCTTGCCAAGTGGTGGTGACACACACCTTTAATCCAGCACTCGGGAGGCAGAGGCAGGCAGATCTCTGAGTTCAAGGCTAGCCTGGTAGCTTCAAAAAAACAAAAAACTAAAAACAAAAAACAACCAACATGGCCTGGCAGTGGTGACACACGCTTTTAATCACAGCACTCAGGAGGCAGATAGGGGGACCTCTGTGAGTTTGAGGCTAGCCTGGTCTACAGAGTTCCAGGACAGCCAGGGCTACATAGAGAAACTGTCTCGAAAAATCAAAGAAACAAAAGAACCAGCCTACCAAAGAAACCAACCATAAACCTTCAAGGAGAAACTAGGCTCCAGCTTCGAATCTCGCCTCTGCTTTGCATGGGGCAGCCCTTCTCAACCTTCCTAATGCGGCAACCCTTTCTTTATACAGCTCCTCATGTTGTGGTGACCCCCCAACCATAAAATTATTTTTGTTGCCACTTCATATCTGTATGTGTGTGTGTGTGTATATATATATATATATAAAACTGAAGGGACTCCGGCCAGCTTGAGTGTGGCACACATGGCTCTGGCAGGCCTTGCCCTTCTCTCCCATTCCCTCTGCCTTTCTAAAAACCATTAGATTCCATTCCTAAAGCTCCCAAGGTCTGTTCCCTTATTTGGCCACTTCCTCCTCCTGAGGCTGACTACCAAGGTCCAGCTATCAAAGTTTTGAAGTCCAGCAATCAAAAGCCCCCTTGGTTCACCTAATTAACATGCCCAATTAAAATTAAACCCGTCATCCTAACACAGGGGTTCCCCTTGTACCTTTATAAACTGCTATTTTCCTATGGGCCAGTCTGTCTCCTCTCTATACAGAGGCTGTCCTCTGTCCCCCTCCCCTCTTCTCCTTTGCCCCTTCCCCGCCCCAATCTCCTTTGTTCCCTTCCCCTTCTCCCTCATCCTCTGTCTCCTGTCTTTGTCCCTTACCCCTGCCCGCTGTCCCTCTGGGACAGGTAAATCTCCTTTGTGCTGAGAACTTGGTCTTGGGGTGTCTTGAGCCAACTTCGAGGTCCCTACAGTTACTGTTAAGAATCATAATGTAAATATCTTTGTTTTCTGATGGTCTTAGGTGCCCCACAGGTTGAGAACCACTGGCATAGGGTCTTGACTTGGGGTGTGTGTGTATATGTGTGTGTCCACACCTTGGAGTCTTGTACATGCATGTGTGCATGCGTTCACGTGTCCATGCATTTCCTCATTCCTAATAAAAGCCTTTCTTTACCAGCTGACTCTGTCTGCTTCCCTCTGATGTATCTAAAATTTCCCCCACTACCTATCTTCCTGCCTTTTAATTCTTTAACTGGCAGAGAAAAAATGACCTAGATCAAGACCCCTAGACAGTAACATAGTACATTGTTTCACTGAGGAGATAATTTTTCTTCCCAACCCCTTAGCTGTCTTCAAGTAAATCAACCTTCCTGTGGCGCAGTCTGGCCAAATGGTTGGAAGGCCCAGCTTGATTAACTCTTGACGGAGGAGACAACTGTATGTAATGTTTCTTTCGATCTTGGGGGCAGCTTAGAATGTCCTGTCTCCACTCGGGGCCAGAAGTAAAATCAGAGCCCATTCTTTTGACTAGGAGAAGCTGCTTCCCGAGTGGGCCTCAACAGAGCTGTGACACCTCTACCTTTTCATGTGTTATTTTAAACCTAACTGTGGGGAAAGCTGATTATGAAGGAGAGGGATTCATCCTCCGTGGCTTCCTAACCAGCTAATGTCCGTCCAGCTATTTAGGAAGTGTGTTCAATTTGGATGTCCATGTTGACACTTACCTCTGGGTCTCTTGCTCCCTCCTTGGCAATAAGGAAAGTGGCTGACCCTGGGTGGTTCTCAATTGCCACTGGTTTCTGTGTGGGCTGCGGGACAGCCCTTTGGAAGGAAGGTTTTATTTCCCAATGAAAGACCCCCGAAGGCAGTCTTCCCTCACCGAGAGACCCCTGCCCAGGGATCACGCCGAGACCACGAATCAGATGCAAACGCAAGAGGCTTTATTCAGGAACACGGGTACCCGGGGCGACGCAGCTCAGTGAGCAAGCTCAGGGAACTGGCGCGCCCTCGGGCTGGGGCAGGGGGTTTTTATAGGGACGGGTCGTGGGAGGGGCTGGGTACAGGGGGGAGAAGCCTAGACACAGGCTTCTGATTGGTCCGATTGTGCAATGCAAATGAGGCTAGGCTGCTGGGGAATTCCCCTAGCTCGGGGAAT
Organism: Peromyscus nudipes; assembly: GCA_902168325.1. Taxonomy (NCBI): domain Eukaryota; kingdom Metazoa; phylum Chordata; class Mammalia; order Rodentia; family Cricetidae; genus Peromyscus; species Peromyscus nudipes. The sequence continues at coordinate 88,940 of CABHPH010135150.1, forward strand.
TCCCTTAGCCTGGGTTTCCAGACAGGTTAGGAATTCCCCCTACCCTGGGGAATTCCCCACTTGGCGGTTGCCTAGGTTACAGGGGATTCCCTGAGGCCAGATGGCTAACGGCCGCAAACTTCTCCTGAGGCTTTTCTGAGGCAGTTGGGCCTAACTGAATTGAACAGGGAAGCTGGGGGTCTTTCACCAACCCTTCTGTTCTACTGTCCCTGTATCGCTTCTGGATTTTGCAACCCAAAGCACCAGAAACCAAGAGCCCAGACTCCAAGGGAAGAAACAAGTCAGGTGTCTGCCATCGTAAAAGAAATAAAGCAGGGGTTGTCTGGAACGGTCCTGCTTATCTGGAGGAAATGCTAATCTGACCTTCTAGACAAGGCGGACAGTGTTGACAGGCTCTTTATTCTCACTGAGAACACAGTTTTCTCTTTCAGAACAGACTGTAGCATAACCAGGGATGGACTCTGGACGTTCTGAACATTCAAGACAAAAGCAGCAGACCTCACAGGTGTTAAGTGCTGCCAGTCCAGAAGCCCAGGCTCACAGATGACGACAGTTGTGTAGTCTAGCTAGGCTTGACCACCTCCACTGAGCTAGCAGCCTGCTAGTGAGGAGCCATTTCTTCACTTTCTCTGTCAAGACTTTTTGTCTTCCATTCCAAGGACCCAGATGTCGTTTTCCCTAGTAACATGGGTCTCCAGGGACCAGGCATGACCTGTTTCATAACCCCTCTGCTGTCTCTAAACTTAGCACAATAGGCTTCCTCTCATCAAGGTGACCTCCCTCCCCAAATATTTTTCTTCTCTGGGCTTGAGACTCCCTGGCCTTTTGCCCTAGGCAACCTTTCTTATCTGCACCCAAGCAACTGGTAAATGAATGTCCTTCGGGACACAGTTAATAGCTGGGTCAGCCCAGATCCCCTGAGACTGTGGTGGTTCCTATTTGAATCTGTGGAGCTCAGCTCCCCATAGTCCTGGGTTGTTTGTTTCTGGGTTTATTTGTGTGTGTGTGTGTGGGGGGGGTTTCTGGGTTTTGGGTTTGTTTTTGTTTTGTTTTTGTTTTTGTTTTTGTGTGTGTGTGTGTGTGTGTGTGTGTGTGGCTTTTTGTTGTTATTTTGTTTTGGTTTGGTTTGGTTTGGTTTTTGCTCGTGTTTGGTTCTAGTTTTTTGTTTTGTTTTTGTTTTGTTTTGTTTTTGCCTAAGAGATGCAATGTCTGATAGACACCTAATTCCTAGTGTATTCAGAAAAGGTGCAGCCAGCCCACCTTCCAGAATGATCGTGGACTCCATTCCACTTTTGTGAAAGAAATCTGAAAGTTGTCTGAATAAAATGGACATTGTGTGCCATTCTGATCAGGAAAAGAAAAAAGGTAAATAATGCTGACCACAATGGGACCGTTCCCATACAAGACGGCCTGAGTGACTATCACCAAAGATTCTTCCAGAAAGGCGTCCACAAAGGCCACCACAACCTTGTGCCCAAAGAACTTCTACAAGGACATCTGCCCAGAAACCATCTGTGACCTCAGACCCTGTCACTCTTGCTATTAGTCACTGTGGCCAAGGATGGTCATTTCAAAATATCTGGCGTGACCCTTCTCCTGTCTACACAGACTTCCCCTGACCTCACCCTCCTCCGTGGGGGCAAAGATTATTGCCATGAGTGAGTGAGTGTGCTCCTGCCACTGGGCTCTGCTGTCCCTACTGCAGCCCAGCTATTCTCAAATAAATACCAGCATTATTGGATTGTTTTTTTCCTTTTAAGGCTAGGTTGATAATTTCCTTTCTTTTTGCATCTGTTTATGTTTCAGAAGCTTCACTGAGTAATTTCAAAATTCCTCTTCAGGAACTATCTGTCTGAACTGTCCGAGCTATCTCAGGAACTTTCTCTGCCCTCCTGTGGCTGTCCGAGCACAAAGGGCCCCTCATATTGAGTCTCTCCTAGGATGGACGGTGACCCTGCTGTCACCTTCCCCACTTGGACTCACAGGGTCTCCTTCCTGCAACTCCTGCCCTCGCTCTCGAAACATCCATGACAAGAGAAGGGTCACAGTCTGGCCCTGCCCTTCCCAAAAAAACCTGTTCTTGGCTGGGTGGGGGCTTCCTTTGGCTCAGAATCTGCAGCCAAGCCCTGGCTTTTCTGGTTCCAGAACACACTTTGGCTTCTGGCCTAGGACAACAGGTCACAGACTTCCAGGGTGCACGTGGGAAAGGGCCCTTCCCATGTGATGTGCAAAACCCTGCTTACGAAGTTCATTCTGTTCGGTAAGGTGACAAGCAAAGGCAGGTCTTCAGGAGGTGGGGCGGCTCCGGTGCCAGCTCTGC
>CABHPH010135151.1:0-32932 GCA_902168325.1 Peromyscus nudipes
ACTCCAGGTTCCTGCCCTCACTACTTTTGAGAATGAAGTGTTATACGGAACTGTGAGAGAAATAAGGCCTTTCTGCTGTGAGTTGCTTTGGTCATGGTGTTTAATCACAGCAATAGTAACTCTGAGACACTAGGTCAAGATCAGTGCACATATCTAAGGTCTGGTGTTGTAGCTCAGTAGTAGAACACTTGTCTAGCACATACAAGTTTCTGTACTTGATATCTACAAAATAAAAACCCATATTATTGTGCTATGGCACATATAAGTGAGTATGTACCATATTTATTTTTCTGGATTTGGGTTACCTCACTCATGTTGATTTTTTTCTAGTTCCACTCATTTCTCTGCAAATTTCATGATGTCATTTTTTAAACAAATCAGTAATACTTCATTGTGTGAATGTACCACATTTTCGTTTGTTCATTCTTCTCTTGAGGGATGTCTAGGTTGTTGCCAGTTTCTAGCTATTATGAATAGAGCAACAATGGGCATGACTGAGCAAGTATCCTGTGGTAGGATGGAAGATCCTTTGGGTATATGTCCCAAAGTAGTATAGAGAGAAATTGACGCAGATTGATTCTCAGCTCTCTGAGGAAGCACCACACTGATTTCTATAGTAGCTGTACAAGTGTGGACTCCTGGCACCAGGGGATCAGTGTTCCTCTTATTCTAAATCCTCACCAGTATGAGCTGTCACTTGTGTTATTGATCTTATCCATTCTGAGAAGTGTAAGATGGAATTTCAGAATCATTTTGGTTTGAATTTCCCTGATGACTAAGGATAGTGAACATTTCTTTAAGTGTTTCTTGTCCATTCAAAAGTTCTCTGTTGAGAATTCTCTGTTTAGATCGGTATCACATTTTAAATTGGATTATTTGATTTGTTGATGTCTAGTTTCTTGAGTTCTTTATATATTTTGGATATTAGTCCTCTGTCAGATGTGGCATTGATGAAAATCTTTTCTCATTCTGTGGGTTGCAGCTTTGTCTGATTACCAGTGTCCTTTGTGTTTCCAGAAGCTTTTCAGTTTCATGAGGTGCCATTTATTGATTAATGATCCTAGGGCCTGCACTATGGGTGTTCTGTTCAGGAAGTCTTATTCTGTGCCAGTGAGTTCAAGGATATTACCCACTTTTGCTTCTATCAAGTTCATTGTGTCTGGTTTTATGTTGAGGTATTTGATCCACTTGGGCTTGAGTTTTGTACAGGGTGATGACTATAGATCTATTTGCATTCTTCTCCGTGCAGATATCCACTTTGATCAGCACCATTTGTTGAAGATGCTGTCTTTTTTCCAGCATATATTTCTGGTTCCTTTATCAAAAATCAGGTGTCCATAGGTGTATGGATTTATGTCTGGGTCTTCCATTAAACATCATTTCTGCTTTTGTGCCAATACCATGTGGCTTTTATTCTATAGCTCTGTAGTACAACTTAAAATATGAGAGGTGAGCCCTCCAGAAGTTCTTTTATTGTTCAGGATTGTTTTGCCTATCCTGGGGTTTTTTGTTTTTCCATATGAAATTGATAATTGTCCTTTCAAGGTCTGTGAAGAATTGTGTTGTAATTTTGATGGGGATCACATTGAATCTGTAGATTACTTTTGGCCATTTTACTATGTCAATCCTACTGATCCATGAGCATGGGAGATCTTTCCATCTTCTGATATCATCTTCAATTACTTTTTTCAAAGACTTAAAGTTTTTACACACAAGTCTTTCATTTGCTTGGTTAGAGTTACCCCAAGATATTTTATATTATTTGAGACTATTGGAAAGGATGTTGTTTCCCTGATTTCTTTCCTTCTCAGTCTGTTTATCCTTTGTATATAGAAGGACTACTGCTTTTTTTTAAAAAGATAATTTTGTATCCAGTCACTTCACTAAAGGTGTTTTCCAGCTGTAAGAGTTCTCTGGTAGAATTTTTAGGGTCATTTTTGAATACTATGATATCATCTACAATAGCAATACTTTGACTTCTTCCTTTCCAATTTGTATTCCTTTGATCTCCTTGAGTAGTCTTATTGCTCTAGCTAATACTTGAAGCGCTATATTGAATAAATATGGAGACAATGGACAGTCTTGTCTTGTTTCTGATTTTAGTGGAATTGCTTTGAGTTTCTCTCCATTAAATTTGATATTGGCTATAGCCTTCCTGTAAACTGCCTTTTTATGTTTAGGAATGTCTCTTGTATTCCTAATCTCTCCAGTTCTTCTATCATGAAAGGGTGTTGGGTTTTGTCAAGGGTCTTTTCTATTAATTTGTTTATGTAGTAGATTATACTTATTGATTTTTGTATGTTGAAACAACCCTACATCTCTGGGATAATGCCAACTTGATCATGGTAAGTGATCTTTTTGAAGTGTTCTTGGATTCAGTTTGCACGTATTTTATTAAAGATTTTTTTCCTTTGGTGGGTATGTAGTGTCCTTCCTATCTCTTCTTTTAATTTTGATTTTAAGCCTCTGTTGTTAGATATGAAAATGTATATAGATGGAGGAAACAAAAAATACCATGATAAAGTGAAATTTTAAAATATCTACCCACAAATCTAGCTCTATAGAAGTTTCTAGGAGGAAAATGCCAATCTAAGGAGGTTAACTATACCCAGGAAAACACAAGGAATAAATAATCTCACACCAGCAAAATCACACCACCACTAATACCACCACCAACAAAATAACAGGGATCAGCAATCATTGGTCATAGATGTCTCTCAATGTCAATGGTCTCAATTCCATAATAAATGAAACAGACTAGCAGAATGGATGGGAAAACAGGATCCATTCTTCTGCTGCATCAAAAAGCCACATGCCTCCATACCTAGGGCAGATACTACCTCAGAGTTAAGGACTGGGAAAAGATATCCCAAGCAAATGGACCTAAGATGCAAGCTACTGTAGCCATTTTCATATCTAACAACACAGACCTCAAATTCAAGCTAAACAAAAGAAATAGAGGACACTACATACCCATCAAAGGGAAAAAATCTGAATATTTATACAAAGAAAAAAAACTGAGTTTCTTCCTCAGCTTTTCAGTCCATAAATTACAGTATAACTACAGGCAAGATATTCCTCTTGCTGACAATATTCAGAATGTGACAGTGACACAAAAGGAAGTCAACTTGCGTTTTTTAATCTATATTAAAAACTCATGTGCAAAGTAGAACTCAAAGTTGATGAGGACACTTTGGAAGTACCTCTTTGGAAATAAAATCGCCCTTTCTTAGGCAAGAAGACCAGGGCAAAACATCCAGTCATAGTTTGTCTTGTCAAAACAGTGTTTTTTTTTAATATAATGCTAAAAGCACCTTCCATTCAAGAAATTATTAATAAACTGAACTTCTTTAAAAGTTAAAACTTGTGCTCTGTGGAGGACAAAATTAAAGAATTAGGAGATGAGCCATAGACTTGGAGAAAATATTTGCATCTTTGTATGTCATCCAAGACATACAAAGAATTCTTGCAAACCAACAATAAGAAACCTTACTGTTTGCTTATAAAATATGAGAGGCCTCCCCTAAAAAGAGATACAGACTGCAAATGAATATATTAAAAAAATTTTCTGCACCAAATGCTATTGGGGAATTCCAAATTAAAGCAATAACAAAATAGCATCCACCCGCTCATTAGGAAGACTGCAATCCAAAAGAAACAGTGGCACACTGAGACAATGAAGCTGGCCCACAAAATTCTCTTTCATTCTGGTTGAAAAGCAAATGATAGGATCATATAGGTTACAGTTTGGGGGTTTGAACAAAGCTAAACACATTCTTATCACAGGAACTAACTATTGAATGCCTTGGTGTTTGCCCAAAAGACTTGACATTTTGTGTCCACTCAAAAGCCTATTCATGGATGGTCATATCTGTTATAGCAGTTTTAGTCATAATTGTCAAAAGTTCCAGTAACCAAGATAGTCTTCTGTTCTTAAACAGATTAATAAGCTTTAGTACTTTCAGATGTTGGAATAGTATTTATTCCCACAAAGGAAAGGTTTATCACACAATGAAAATGGAGGAAACTTAAGCATATAGTAAACAGACTAGAAGACAGCAATCCAGAAAAGCTGTATGCATTAGTTTTCCTGTTCACCATGGGATTCATCAAGGGAGAGAAGAGTAAGAGGAGAACAGAGAAGTTACATGGTGAAGAAAATGTCCTGTGTGGTTCTCTACTGGTAGCTTTGTGCCATCACACACTTCTTTAAAGCTATAAATGTGCAATACTTGAAGAAAGTCTAACCTAACTATGAACTGTGGGTAATTACATTATGAAAATGTGGGTTCATTGATTGTTGAGAATGATTAAAAAAAATAGCAACTTATTTATGGGCAATTTTATGATGCTTTCTTATTTTTTCCTGTAAATTTAAATCTACTAAAAAATACAGATAAGGAAGATTAGCTCTTAATCACTATTATTAACATTTCTCCCAAGCCCAACTGAACAATATATATGACCATGAAGCTGGCATTACTTACAGTCATCCTAAATGTGTCAGAGCTTTATGCTGCTTAAAGTGTTTAGTAGAGAAAGAGAGTGCCAGGTGTTTTTAAACAAGCAATTGTTTAAAATTCTCTGAATCTAGATAAAGCTAGATATATTGTTGAATTCATAATATAGTGTCAAGTACCATAAGTATTTTAGGATACCAATCTGGAAAAAAAATCATATATCTCTTCAGAGAGTTCCAGAACACACATTGAAAAATAATTTTCATATAAATGTAAGGCTCTTGACATTACTTGAAGAAACCTAACTTACTGGTCAAGGAGGAGCAGGATTGGGCAGGGGCATCTTAAGGACAGGTTTTGTCATTCTTTCTGAAGACAAAGAAAATGAACTTAAAGTGTCTAGGAACCACCAGGATTCACTTAGGAATTTTAAAAAATTAAATTTTGAGATATTTTGAGGTTACATGAAAAAATTCAATGAGTCATGAAAAATTGTTATCCTCTTTTACAGAACTTTGGTGTGTCTGTGCATTCCAATGAATTAATGGCATGCCACTTAGTCAGAAGTGGTCTTACTATATAACCAGAAGAACTCTACATCCCACTTCTTAACAGCAAAAGTGGGCTACACAAACTTTGAGGTTTTTAGATTTACCAGCTATTACTGACAAGGCCATTTTCTCAAAATTCAAAAGCAGATCTCTATCCTGGACCCTGAAATGTATGGCTACATTTACAGTGAGAATTTTAATAAAACTGGGGCAAAATATATACCATATGTAGCAACTGTACACAAAAGCCTTTCATGTCTAAATACAGAATTTGAAAAGGATTCTAAATTGATACTGTCTTGAGAAGGATTAACTTCCTCCCACTTCCTCCTTTGCCTCGGGCCTTCATTCCAGAAAAAATCTGGAGATAAATATCCACCACCCATTGCTGGTATGTTGTGCTAACACTAAACAAGGAGACTGGGAAGATTTCAGCCAGAGAATTACTAACTAAATCTGGTGTGGGGGGTCTGAATGAGAATGATCTCCATAGGCATATGTGTTTGAATACTTGGTTCCCAGTTGATGGAACTGTTTGGGAAGGATTAGTGGGTGTGGCTTTGTTAGAGGAAGTGAGGAGTCACTGGGGAGGGGTAGGCTTTGAGATTTTAAAAGGCTGGTGACATTCCCAATATGCTCTCCGACATGCTGCTTGAGCTAACCCTGTTCCCATGCTTTTGCTCCTCTATCATAGAGGCTAACCTTTAGAAACTGGATTAACCCCCAAAAGCCCAACTGAACACTTCCTTTTATGAGTTGTCTTGATCATGGTGTTTTGTAACAGCAATAGAAAAGCAACTAAGTCACCTGTATTTTTTTTTCCTTTTTTGATTTGATAAAAACATTTGCAGCTCCTTAGGTGAATTCATACTGCTTCCTGCAGCGTTACAGCTTCGTGTTCGAGCACCATCATTCCAAGTGCTGCCTGTGGTTTCTCAGTGGGGACTCACAAGAGAAGAAAAGCAACAGCTCCATGTCATGCCTTGTGACTGGGGTGGGCAAGACTCAGTCAAATGCTACCTGTGACCCAACTAGGAGCCCTGCCATCAGGCAGTCAGGCACCATTATGGGGAGCAAGTACAGAGTAGGGAAATGAAAGAGGTAGAGGCAGAACTGTTCATGGGCTGGGGAAAGAGGGGAATCTGAAGAGGTGAGGATGGTGAGCAACAGGCTGAAATGAATGGCCTGCTAGCCACCTGAGTCTAAGATGTTGTCTGTGCCTGGGCTACTGCCAAGGGCTAGGTCTTGGTCTGAATCCCTGAAGCAACTGAGAGCTGAGGAGGTCCTGTGTCTGTGGCTCCTGTTGACATTGAGGCCTGTAGTCTGGGCCACCACCTAGGGCCAAATTCATATCCAAGGCCATGCTGCCACCTGGGGCCATGATGACACCCAGGCCTAGGCTGCTGCCTAGGGCCGTGTCTGGGTTTATGGTCCTACCACAACCAAGGTCTGTGTTGATGTCCCTGGCCCATGGATACTCAGGGTCTAGGCCACAACCTGTGACCATGTTGGTGTCCAAGGCCTGTGCCACTGCCAGGGCCAAGCTGATTTGAGTGGCCAGCACTGTTACCTGGAGTCATAGTATCATCCAGGTCAGGGCTGCTGCTGAGGTCCATGTCTGTGTCCATGGCCTTACCACAGGCAAGGTCTGTGTTGACTTCATTAGCTCCTGATGCCATCAAAGGCCATGCAGATGCCTGGGGTTTGGTCAGTCACCTGAGACCATGCTGGTGTCTGAGGACCATTCTGCTTCCAAGGCCATACTCATCTGGGTGGCCTGTGCTGCTGCTGGGGCCATGGTGACTTCCAGGCCCAAGCTGCTGCTGAGGGCCATGTCTGGATCCATGGTCCTGCTGCAGCTGGGATCTGTGATGGTGTCTATGGTCTGTAGGTTAGCACAGGGTCGGGAGGATACTGGAACCATACTGTGCTGAGCCAGCCCTGCCCTTCACTATGCCTGGGATAGCTGGCTTTACTCTTCACTGGATACTGTAGAAGGAGAGCTATCCCTACCCCTCAGGAGAGAGCTGTCCCCTACACTGGAGAAAGTCCACCCCACTCCTCACCACAGGCATGCACCTTACCTGGGCAGCACACTAGAGTTGGCCCTGTGGTTGGTGACATAGCTGAGCCAACCCTGGGGGCTTTAGAGCAGCAAACCTGACCCTGCCCACTCCTCGTCTGCCATGTGGTAGCATGGGTAAGAGAACGATGCCCTCCTCCCCTCATCCATTTCCACCTGCAGCAGGTGAGAGAGCTGACCCTGGGGTCACAAGAGTGAGAGAACTAGCCCTGTCCCTCACCAGATGCAGCACACGGGAGATCGATCCCTATATCCCACTTGGGCAGTACGCTAGAGCTGACCCTGTTGTTGGGGCGCAGGTGAGCAAGCCCTAAGGGTGTGATAGCAAGAGAGCTGATGCCTGCCCCGTATGATCCCTACAGCATTTGGGAGAGAGGGCCCTGCATGACGCCTGGGCAAAACAGTAGAGCTGACCTTGGTGTTGTGAGTGTGGGTGAGCTGCATCTGAGGACCTGAGAGCAGAACTGGCCCCACTCTTTGTTGCAGGCTGTACCATTGAGTTAGCCAAGGCAGTGCTGGAGAGCTTGCCTGGGTAGTTGATAGTGAAGGAAAGCTGGTGGGCTGACCTGCTCAGCTATCACCCAGGCCAGCCAGAGCTATGAGTTGCCTACGCAACATCCACCTCATTTGTTAACTGTTGGAGCATGTGAAGGGGACAAACCCACAGTGCTGAGGATATCGCTCTGTGTGAATAAAATGCTGATTGGCCAGTAGCCAGGCAGGAAGTATAGGCAGGACAAGCAGAGAGGAGAATTCTGGGAAGTGGAAGGCTGAGGGAGAGAGATGCTGCCAGCCGCCACCATGAAAAGATGTTAAGATACTGGTAAGCCACGAGCCACGTGGCAATTTATAGATTAATAGAAATGGGTTAATTTAAGACAGAAGAACTAGATAACAAGAAGCCTGCCATGGCCATACAGTTTGTAAGCAACATAAATCACTGTGTGTTTACTTGGTTGGGTCTGAATGGCTGTGGGACTGGCAGGGGAGAGAGATTTGTCCTGACCATGGGCCAGGCAGGACCAGAAAAACTCTAGCTACACTACAGATCCGGAACAGCAGGATCTCCACAGCACAGAACAACAGGATATCCAAGAGGAGTCCCAATGAAAGCCCATTATTGGTGGTACAGCAGAAGCCAGAGGCTTTGAGCCAGACCAATGGCTCATGGCAATGAACACTTACAAGTAAAGATGTGTGGACTAATTGGTAAATTGTGTGACTCAATGGGCCACACTACAGCTTCCATGAAGAGATTTTTCTCCTTTTTTTTTTTTTTGGTTTATTTATTTGGTTTGTTTGGTTGGTTGATTTGATCTTTGATTTTTCTTTTAACTTTTGTTTTATTTTGGGGATGGCAAATCAAGGGTAGAGAGTGGATTCGAGGGAAGGGGGATATAAGTGGGTCAGAATTGATGTGAAATCCACAAAGAAACAATAAAAGTTAAAAGAAAAATTAAACGAATAATTTTCAAGAAAAAAGAAGTAGTAGAGTATTTAATTTTGAGAGTAGAGAGGCCATACCTAGTTCCTCAATTTCCCTGGTTCTACACTATTATTACCTCTTTGTTCTGGACTTATAGACCTCAGGCAAGGCTGAAACATCATGGTACAATGTCCTGACAGAAGAAAACTGCTTACATCATGGTAGCCAGGAAGCAGAGAACAAGAGACAACATTATACCATTCAAAGCAAGACCAGTGACCCACTTCCTCCAACCAGATCGCACTTAATAGCATATTCATCCATAAATCCACCAGTGAATTAATTTATTGATAGAATTAGTGCCTTTATAATCAAATCACCCCTGCATACAAACCAGACCTCAATAAATGTATACTTCTGGGGAAATACTTCATATCTAAACCATCACATTCCAATCCTGGTCCCCAAAACTCTTTTCCATTTCAAAATGCAAAATGCATATAGTCAATCTCCAAAAGTCCTCTCAGTACCATCATTTCTTCAAAGTTTGTTTAAGTCTCTGAGACTCAGGTGGTGACTTCCTTTAAAAATAAAATTAAAAAGAAAAACAAACAAAAAGTAAATTTCATGTTGGAGAGGCACAGGGCAAACACTCTACACCAAAGGAGAGGTATAGAGAATATTAGCAGATGATGGGACCAAAGGAGGATATGAAACCCAGTAGGTCAACATTAAATCCTATACCTTCATGTCCAGCATCTTGGGTACATGGTTGGATGACGTGAGCTCTAAATTCATGGAAAAGCTCTGTAGCCCTTCTATCCACAGCCAGCATAACCACTCATTTGAACTGCTTCAGATTTTCTATCTGCAGCTTTCCCTGGCACACATTCTAGCTTCTTAGTGTCTCTAATTTTCTAGGTTCTCCTTTATATCTTTTTTTAATATTTTTATTTTATAATTAATTTAATTTTACAAATCAGTCACGGATTCCCCTGTTCTCCCTCCTCCCACTGCCCAGCCTCCCCCCCATCTCCACCTCCTCCAAGGCAAGATCTCCCCTGGGAATTCAGCTCAGCCTGGTAGATTTGGCTCCAGGCCTTTGGCCTGGAGAAGACTTTGGCCTGGAGAAGCATGTGGCTGATTAAGCTTTCAGGCTTCTAGCAGCAGTTCAGCTGAGACCCATTCTGGATGAGGGCTCGGGGCATCCAGTCTGAGGAAACAAGACCAGCTGAGGATTCAGCGAGGTGAGATAGCTGTGGCTTATTCTGTCTCTCTGACCTTCCAGTGTTCACCCCAATACCTGGTTCAAGTTTGATTTTATTAATAAGAACTTTTAAGATTCATGCTACAGTTTCATGCATTACTCTCCCAGGAACTGCCTACAGGGATTATGACCCTATGACATATTTCATGTCAGGTCTCCAGGAATTCCTTTGAAATTTAAATCAAAGCCTACAAGGTCCTATAATGCTCAAGTTTGGTCTGCTTGGAAAATCAGTATCATATGGATGATGCCTTGACCTACAGTAGTTAGGCATGGAAAAGCATTGCAATGTTGCTCTCTCTAAGTGTCTTGGTAATAAAGCTGGAGAAACTACTTTCTAGACAGCTCTGTGCAAGCGGAGCACTGGGTGCCACTATACGCTAAATAGAAAGTGTTTTAAATGAGTTTAAACGTTTCTACCCTTCAGCCTTTGGTGGATTGGTGAGATCTTGTTGATTCCTAAAATGCCTTTTATTCATCTTTCCTATTGACCCCCAGTACATCCTTTAAAATAGCATTAACTTCTTCAACAACAAAACTGCCAAAAAATATCATATATTTCTTTAGAGGCCAGACTATATATTTTTCAAATATTTCTACTCTGTCATTTGCTATAACTCTAGCTGAAAGCAGTTAGCTATACCCATGCCATAACTTGAATACTGTGTTACACTGAACTCCCCTTGACCATGTTAGTTAGCTAGTACATCACTTTTCATTCTGACCTTCTTGAAAAATTTCAGTATGGACAAAATGTAGAACATTTTTTTTGTCTTGATGTTACAAAAGTAGCCTCTTGTTCAATGCCCAATAAAGTACTTATTTCCATCTGAAACCAAAGCATCACAGCTTTTACAACCTAAATTTGTGTCATCATTCTTCCAAGCTTCTACCATAATTGACCATTAATGTAACCTGTATCTTCAAACCTATCAAAGCTCTTCCTACAAGCCAATTAGAAGGCTTCTGAGCCATATCCTAAAAATTAATCACAACAACAACCCCATTCCTGGGCCCATGTTTTCAGTGCTAGTCTTTTTTTTAACTATGACAAAACACAACATAAAGGAAAATAATTTATCCAGGCTCATGATATGTGATAAGCTTTTCTATAGTAAAGAAGAGATAAATGGACAAATATATTCATGGTAGTTTTAAGCTCATTTTCTCCATTGTTATAGGGTTCTGGATCCCTTGCTGAGGGAACAGTACTACCAAGATGTTGGAACATGGAGTTGTGTGAGAATTCTGAGAGCTTGTGAGAAAACTCTAAGAGAACAAGACAAGAGTTTTGTGACCTCAGTTTCCTCAAAACACAGAATTGTTCTTGGAATATCTTTTTGTGTTTCTCCAAGGTGTAGCAAACAGGAGTGCATTTACTTCATATTACTCATTGTTGCTTGTTGTTACTCAATTATGCCTTCATGAAAAAAAACATGTTTTGCCATGTGTGGCTTGTCCTTGTGATTGTCTGCAGCCTGAACTCATAAGAACTTTGCTCATGTTATTCTTCCTAACCCTCAGAGTATAAATTGTCTGGTGCTCTGAATAAAGTTGGCTATTGCATAAGGCTTTAGTCTGCATTTTTAGGCTCCATTCTCTCAGGTCCCATGGCCTTTAGAGCACTAACATGAAGAGTAAGTAGGTCTTACAACTTCAGCTAACCTAATCAGTATAATCTCCATAGACATGCTCAGAGGTCCATTTACCATGTGATTCTTGATTTTGTAAATTGAGGATTAACACTAACCATCATAAGACTGTGGTAAGAATAAAACATCTTATCAAAGAGCATGGCAAAGAAAAGCTATTCACCTCATAAAGGAAGTGGATGGTATAAGAGAGAAATGCCTGGGGACTTCATTCAAAGATATGTCTATGGTGGTGCATTTCCTCCAACAAGATAGTATCTTCTAATAATCCATTCGGCATGATCTAGTCACTGCTCAAACATGACACCAACTGAGACATAGCATTTAACAGTGCCCTTGGAGAATATTGCATTTCTGAACCAGAATATGGCTCGCGTCTTCAGGTTGCTTATGACTGAGACATGGACATGCATCTCAGGACCTAACACATTGCCTGGCAAATAGAAGCCTTTCATAAACATATTTGAATGACTACTATAATCAAGGAATGTTGGTTACCATCAATGCCTTATGTGATCAATGCCTTATATGACAATGATCACCTTATATCACAGATGGTCCTGTGGTGGCTCTATGGAAGGATAAGCAAGGAATTTGATTAACAAGTCGTCGTTTTCCTTACTGTAGTGCTTTATAGAGAACAGGTGTTAAATAAATGCTGAAGGAAAACATGAAATCTCATAAATTGTGTTTCAACTGGGAAAATCTTCATTAATTGTTCTTTGTACAACCTCTATAGCTGTTTATAGTATTTTGATCTCCCTCCCTAAAATTCATGCTTTGAAACATAATATTAGTGTTAATGTGTGTTAATATTTGAGTTCTTTGAGACCTTGTTCAGTGATGAAGGCTCTACTTTCATTGATTATACAAGAATCCTTAGAAAGGAGGCCTGGTTGAGGTTATTCATCTCCTCAGCAATATGAGGATACAGAAACAAGGCACCATCTTTGCAGTTCAGCATATGCTTTCATCAGTCACTGTATCGGCCTATGCCTTGATTTGAGGCTTCCTACCTTCAGGAACTGTGAACAATAAATGTGTACTCTTCATAAAAATTAGTCTGTGACTTTTCATAGCAACCCTAGCAGAGTAAGATAAAACTCTAAGATCTGTTATACTGTACAAGAGGAGTTAATGTAGAGGGGGATGTCAAATCCTGCCAAATTTGAATGTCTTAGTCTCTCTATTTTCCACTATTGCCATCGAGTAATATCATTATCCCCTGAGAGTTGCAAAGCTGAGTTCCTTCTCAACTAGATCTGAAGGAAAAGGAAAAAACACAGTTCTGTTTTCTTTTAGTGCCAGAGCTAGAAACAGGAAACTCTGGTACAAATATCCATGAGAAAATTGTTAATTTGACCCCTCGCCAAAGAGTGTTGACATTTGACAAGTTTGTGTTTTCAGAATCTGACACTGAGGGTGCTATAAGGGTAAAGGATTTTTGAATTAAAAACAAGGTTTGAAGTTTTTTTTTTTTTTAATGAAAATCAACATGGACTCCGGGAACTGGAAACATTTATTGGGCCTATGCAGATTTAGAGTACTTAGAACAACACATTTTATTTGTTTAGCCCATAAAATTCAAGGTCTTTGCTTCTGGGCCTAAAATAACACCTTTTTCTTTTTTGATCCCAAAGCTGAAGGACTGAGAAAACTGTGTATTTATGGAAAATATAATAAGAAAAGCCATAATATTTTCATAGCTGCCTCTTCAGGACAATGCAAACAGAAGAAACAAGAGCCCCAACTTCAAGCACCAAATGCTTTTCACCCATCTTTCTTTTCTACTGACAAACCTGAGCCTTAAAAGCATTAACAAATAGTGAGTCACCCAAACTAAGACGTTTAAAAATTTGGGAGGTACTTTAATGTAAATAAAGTCAAAGTCAGCTCCAAGTTTTTGTTTCATGTGAAGCAAATCATATCCTAGAACTGAATAGATGTTGTCCTAGTCTGATTTCTCTGTTACTGTGTATCTTAATCACTGTTTTGTTGCTGTGAAGAGACACCATGATCAAGGCAACTTATAAAAGAAAGCATTTAATTGGGAGCTTGCTTACAGTTTCAGA
Source organism: Peromyscus nudipes (assembly GCA_902168325.1). Lineage (NCBI taxonomy): Eukaryota > Metazoa > Chordata > Mammalia > Rodentia > Cricetidae > Peromyscus > Peromyscus nudipes. The sequence continues at coordinate 13,512 of CABHPH010135151.1, forward strand.
GGTTAGTCATCATGGAGGGAAGCAAGGCAGCAGGCAGGCAGGCAAGGTGCTCAAGTAGTAGCTGTGAGCTTACATCCTGATCTAAGGGCTGAAGGCTGAGAGAACAAGACTGGGAATGCTAGGGCTTTTGAAACCTGATGTCCCACCACCACTCACGCACTTCCCCGAACAAGACCACACCTCTTAATCCTTCTCAAACAGTACCATGAACTATGAACCAAGCATTCAAATATATGAGCCCATGGGGGCCAGTCTCACTCAAACCACCACACCATGATAAAACACTGAACAAAGATAATTTGGAGAAGAAATTTTTTTTTGCAGTCCATCATGGAGGGAAGCTAGGGTAGGAACTCTAGGTAGGACCCTAAAGGCTGGAAATGAAGCAGAAGCCACCATGAAAATAATACTACTTACTGACTTGCTTCCAGGCATACGTTCATAGCATACATGTTATGATATAGCTCAGACCCACCTCCCCAGGGTGAGTATCACCTACAATGGTCTGGGCCCCCCTACATTAATTATCAATCAAGAAAATGCCCCCATGGACATGCCCATGGGCCAATACGATAGAGGTAATTCCTCAACTGAGAGAGCCTTTTCCTGCATATGTCTAGGTTTGTATGAAGCTGAAATAAACTAATTAGCACAAATGTAGTTGATAAGATGTCAGAATATTTTAAGTTTATGTCATTTATTTGGCTGCTAGCTTGGAAGATGATGTGATCTTTGAATTTGGCTTCTTCGGTTGTAAATTTTAAAAGCTAGTTGTGTTGTAGTGAATTTGAATGTTAGAATTAAAAGCAATGTGAGAGTTAAAACAGCAAGGCCAGGAACAAAGAGGAAGGTAAATAAGAGAGCTTGCAGCTGAGTATAAGATAGCCCAAGCTGACCAATAAGAAACACAAGATTCTGGAGCAAAGAATAATGTCTCAGAAAGTTCTAGCTGACTTCCAGGAAGCTCCAAGCCACCTCCCCAATGCACACAAGGTAATGTTTCCCTTTCGTATTCTCGTATCTAATGCAATTAATTGCAACAACTAAATTGTGAATAAGCATGGCTTGTAGAAGTCCTCCACCTGTTTCTAAAAGAAGACCATCTGCACTACCCCATAGACCAGGAGCTAAAAATGAAGTAACCAAGAAAAACTGCAGCTGCATCTGGGCAGCTGTGATAAACATCAGCTCCCTGTAGGTGGTAAAGAAAAAGATCCATGGTAAACTATGAACTGGTCATATAATCATGAGAATGAAGACATCATGGTTTGAATAACAACTAATAGAGCCCGTCAAGGTCAAGTAGATCCCACCAAGGTCAAGGGCTAAAGACCTCCCCAAGGCTAACAGCTGGCAAATCAAGCTAGCCATGATCAAGAAAGATAAAGAGCAATGATAATATGATAATGAGTATCATATTACTATGATACATGACTACTCTTGGTTCAGCAAGCAGCACCTGATTACCTCCCAACTTGGGCCCAGAGAACATTCACAGACCATATGAGCGCCACCCCATTGGCTGAGCCCACAATGTGCCCAGAGAACTACCCATAGAATTCACATGAGCTTTTATCAATTTTCTGCCACAAGTCCTGTAAAAAGTTCCATATAACACAGCTCTATGGGTTTCCTTCCCCTACTTGGGAGTTTCATTTTTCTTTACTTTTTCCTCAGGTCTTTTCTCTGTGTCTTGAGTCCTCATCAAATGAGACATTTGAGACAATGAGCTAATGTCTCGTATTGACTTCTGGTGACACTGGTTTCTGGTAGAGTAGTTCCTGGGTCAAGCACATCAGTGCTTGGAAAGACTTCATCTCTCTCAAAAATCTGAACCAGTAGTCATTTTAAAATAATTTTTGTGAAGTTTAAAGAGAAGAAAGTCTCCTGCCCAGTGTTAGACCCTAACTAAAAGAAAAAGCTCTTTGAAGCAAAGATACCTTCACAAATAAAGGAAATAATTCAGTTCACACTAAAGTACTGAGAGAGGACCTAGCATATTTGTTGAGAATCTCTACTGCACTTTCTGTTGCCAAAAGGACATAAAAATCATTAAATTCCTACTCAGAGACATGGAAAAGCCTTACCCTGGTCCATGTGAGGCTGTTGATAGTGTGTGGAGAAAATGTCCAACATGGCTTTCTCAAAAACAAAAGAAACAAAAAACAAAATCAAATATTCTCCTTGTAGAATATTAATTTAATTTTTATTATCTGCCTCCTTCTATTAAAGAATCTCATTTGGTACCAACAAAGTCAAATCAAATCAATTGTAAAAGCATGCTGCATTGAGAGGCTAAGATGCTGCTATATGGAGCTGCTACTTATTAGAAGGAAATCTCTCAAGAGAAATCAATTTCTTTTTTAAAAAAATATTTATTTATTTGTGTGTTCATTGGCATTTTACCTGCATGCATGTCTGTATGAGGGTGCCAGACCCCTTGGAACTAAAGTTATAGACAGTTGTGATCTGACATATGGGTTCTGAGAATTAAACCCAGTCCTCTGGAAGAACGGCAAGTGTTCTTAAGCACTGATCCATCTCTCTAGCCTCAAGAAATCCATTTCATAAAGATATAATAGAAGAAACTTCATTTAGAATCTTAATATTTTGTTTTCAGCTAATGTCTCTGGGCTTGGTAGGGAGAACTGGGTGTGAGAGTCAAAAGAAAAAAAAACAATTTGGTTTGGAGGATGTATGGGGATTAGAAAACAGGAGGATGTATGGGGATTAGAAAACAGGAGAGTCAGTCAAGAGGAAAGTTTATCCACATATTTGTAAATGCACTAGGAAAAAGGACTGTTTCCTGGAGTTATACCTCTAGCACCGAACACACTTCCTGGCATATAAAAATCCTAACAGTGGAAGCAGGGGTTGTCTCTGTTGTCTACTTTTAGAACCCTTTCCTCTTACTGGGTTGCCTTGTCCATGATTGAGAAGAAAGGAGGTGCCCAATCTCACTGCAACTTTAAACAAGGCCCTCAAGACTGGCTTTCTTCACAATCTCAAGAAGAGGGCATGGGATATGTGTTAGTTTGAATGTAATTGGCCCACATAATCTCATAGGGAATGGTACTATTGGGAGGTGTGGCTTTTTTTGGAGTGCCTATGTCCTTGTTAGAGGAAGTGTGTCACGGTGGGGGTGGGCTTTGAGGTTTCCTATGCTCAGAACACTGCCTAGTGATTCAGTCAACTTCCTGCTGCCTTCTGGTCAAGATGTTACCAGCACCATGTCTGCCTGCATGCCTCCATGCTCCCTGCCATGATGATAATGGACTGGACCTCTGAAACTGTAAGTGAGCCCCCCTCAATTAAATGTTTTCCTTATAACAGTTGTAGTGGCCATGGTGTCTCTTCACAGCAAAAGAAACCTAAGATAGAAGCTGATACCAGATCTGAGTTATTGTTGTAATAGACCTGACCATGTGTTTATTTGGAGGAATTTGGACTTTGGTACTTTGGGTTTGAAAAGCTGTGGAATGCTTTAAGCAGGGCTTAATGGGACATACTTGTAGGAACATGGAAGACAGTGGTGCTGAAAGTGATTTGAACAATGGGAAGCTTGTTTAAGAGGTTGCAGAGGAGAAGAATGATAGTATGTGGCTTAGAGACTTGTAGTGGGCAGCCATTCCAGCTTTGATCTGGAAGTTCCAACCTCCACTGAGGCTTCAGTAACTGTCACGACTACAAGGCGGGGCCAAGAGAGGACCCTAAAGACCTGAGATCCAGATGTGCTGGCTGTCTTGCTTCCTGGATCCTGGACGCTGGAGGTAGACCAAGCAGAGTTCTCCAAAGAACACCACCGGACTGAGCTACACCTTTCCCAGACCCTGTTACCTATCCTTTACTTGTAAGTTACCCCACAAAATAAACCTCCCTTTTAACTACGTGGAGTGGCCTTAATAATTTCACCAATGGAGACTGGTCTTGTGACATTCTGATGGCTGCTTTTTGCCCTTGTCTGAAGAGTCTGCTGAGGCTAAAGTGAAGAGTTTTGAATTAATTCCACTAGCAGAAGAAATCTCAAAACAGTTTAGTATAGACTCTGTCATATGGATAGCAGTGTTAACTCTAATGAAGATTTATAATGAAAAGGTGCAAACTAAATAGGGTTAATTACAAAAAGTAAATTTTGAGGATAAAAAGAGTACCAGGAAGTAGAAAAGAGCTAAAGTCTGTGTTCAAGCAGATAAATGGATTAAGAAATGGAATAAAGAAGTGGTGACTGCAGGGCAAGATCCCACCCAGCTACTTTCAACTTGTGGAAAGAAACTAAAGAAAAGCTTAGAGATAGGTGTGATGGGGCACACCTCTAATCCCAGCACTTGGAAGGCAGAGGCTGACCTGGTCTACACAGTAAGTTTAAGGACAGCCAAGCTTAAGCAGTGAAACACAGAAAGCTGGTGAAGATGTCATTGAACTAGGGGGCCATGTTCTAACCCCAGCAAGGAGCAGAACTTGACAGCTTTGGCCACATGGTTCTGGCATTAGAATTAATGACAGAAGAAAGGGGTTATGGAATAAAGCCACTGTTGCCAGACTGTGTCAGGGGTGTCCCTGAATAGAGACCTAGTAGAAATGTCATTGCATGAAGCTGTGTAGTTGAAGCCTGTATTCCCTTGGAGAACCCAAGATGTTAGAGGTACTTGAGTCATGAGATACCTACTGAGGAGAGCTGCTATGAAGGAGTGGAACCAACCCAAGAAAAAGAAGTAGAATGCAGTCAACAAAGCTAAATGTAGTTGGAGATATGGAGAGCATTTTGACATTGGATGTGGAGATGCAGAGTTGGAGTTTGCCCAGCTGGTTTTCAATCTTGCTTTGATCCAGTATTTCTTTGCTATGCTTCCTTCCCTGTGTTTTGGAATGATAATGTATATTCTGTGCCATTATATGTTAGAAGTATGTTATCTGCTTTTTTATTTTGATTCTTACAGGAGATTACAGTTAAGAGATTTCATGAATCTCAGAAGAGACTTTGAACTTTTGACTTTAAAATATGTTGACACTGTGATAGACTATGGGAACATTTGAAGTTGGACTAAATGAATTTTGCATTATGACATTGTTACAAGATTATAGGGACAAGGAGTACAATTTGGTAGTTTGAGCATGATTGGCTCCCACAATCACATAGGAAGTAACACTATTAGAAGGTGTGACTGTTGGAGTGGGTATGGCTTTGTTAGAGGAAGTGTGTCACCATGGGGCTGGACTTTGATGCTTTCTATTGCTTGAATACCGCCCAATGATTCAGTCTACTTCCTGCTGCCTTCTGGTCAAGATGTTACCAGCACCATGTCTGCCTGCATGACGCCATCTTCCCTGCCATGATGATAATGGACTGAACCTCTGAAACTGTAATTGAGCCCCCTCAATTAATGTTTTCCTTATAAGTGTTGCTGTGGTCATGGTGTCTCATCACAGCAATAAAATTCTAACTAAGACAGGATGCTCACAAGGTTCTTCTTCTCATGGAGTACATTCAAGCCTTAAATAATGCTGGATGAGGACACTCCCTAGAGTTGTCTGTAAACATCACCTGAGAATCTTGAGGTTTCCCAGATAGTAAAGATGACATGCTACTTCCCAATGAACTGGTTCATTTACCAAGATGGACTGGGACTGAATCCATTTTTTGGTTAGCCTTTATTATATCTGAGGTAGATAAAAAAAATATCCCCCAGAAAAGACTCACACCAAATGTGTGACTTTGTACCAAGAGATTTGACCTGTAGAAAAAAAATGAGTAAAAGTTGAAATAGTGAACAGATCAGAAGAAACGGGGTTTAAATAAAAGAGATGTTTTTCTATTTTAGAGATATGAGAGAAAATGTGCCAGAATTTGTTGTGTCTCTAAAAACTAAAGGTCAACAGAGTCTACTTCCCTGACCTGGAATCTAACATGTTTACAGAAATGTTTTGCTTGTGTATATAAGTTCAGATATTTTAAACAAAAATATGATCAAATTTTTTTATTTAGAAGATTTTTAGCACATGGTTCAGCAGGTATGAGCACTTACTCATCAGAGGGCCTGGTTTCTATTGCAGCATCAACGTGGTAGCTCAAAACGATTACTCCAGGAGATCTGACACCCTCTTCTGGCCTCTGTGGGCACCAAGAACAGTCATGACACACACATACACAGGCAGGCAAGACATCCATACACTTAAAGTAAAATAAAACTTTAAAATATTTTTGAATAATTAACATGTAGATGAGTAATTAACATAGAGTATAAGACTTTGACAGCAAGAATGTGTTTTCTTGGTCTTCATTCTGGCATTTATTCATAACTTCTTTGCATTCCTTGAACATATTATAATTGCTACTTTCAGTTCATTGTCTTGTCTGTCATCTAAGTTGCTTTCCTTAGGGAAAATTACTATGAGAGTATTAATTTTTTAGGGCACTCATTGTCTCAGTTTTCTGTGTTTGTGTTTTTGTGGTGGGACCTGGACACCTGGAGTCAGGTCGTTGGTGGTGTCTCCTGAAATAGGTATCTGTGTTACCTTTGTTGAGCAGATTTTTGGGTCTCCATTAATGTTACATCATCTTGGCAGGTTTGAGATAAGGTTGGTATACTTCAGCCCTGGGTCCTCTCAACACTGATGTGGCATTGGGTATCTGAAGCGGTCTTAGCCTACCTGGGACAAGGTATAGCTTCTGACCACACAAATAAACCCTCTCTAGACCCAGCAGATTCTCACTGCATTTCTCAGAAGTTAAGGTTGGCATTTCAGAGAGAGATATGAAGTTGAGTCTTATGAGTGTGACAAACAGGGGCTCAACACAAAGCTGACATTGATAGAGTCCCAGTGGTAAAAGGAGAGGGGTGCTTAAAGTACTCTGGGGCTCAGGTGAACATCGTCAGATGGTAGGAGCAAGCGTGAAGTGTTCAGGGGGTAGAGCAGTGTTACTAGCAGCAAGAATGTTAAGGTAGGTATCAAGGGAAATAATTAGTGGGATAGTAGAGGGGATAATACTGGGTATTAAAGTATGGTTGAAAAGAAGGCATGGGGGAGAGGGAGAGAGGTGGGTTGACCAAAGCTAAAAATGTATGAAAAACCCACTAGTTAGTAAGATAATTTCAAAATGTAACTAAGGAAAAAAAAGTCTGAGTTGATTATCCTGCATGGGTGGACAATGTCACTCCTGGACTACATGGATTATTAAATGAAAATCACAGTGCAATGCAGAGGCTCCCTCTTTATGAATTATTGTTCAGAGAGGTCCCAGAAGTCTCCAAAACAACACAGGCTATCATTACTGCCCTTGGTTATCCTCCACAAGTACATGGTAAGACTTTATTGCTAAACACATTTCCTATGTTGCCTACAGGACATAGAGAAATCTATCACAAAACTAGAAACAAACTCTCCAATGGTGGGAAGCTTTCACAATCTTAGGAAGATGTTATGTGGACTTATGGGGGAGAAAATACACCAATGATCTCACCCAGAGGTGGATCATGCATGCCACAGTACTGACCTGCCAAGACCACTGGTGCCAAAGTGGAAAGACTGTTATGGGGTAGCTAACCACTTTCTGACTGCATTTGAGGCCTGGTCCACAGGAGGGAATTTCATGACTGTTACCATAATCTTAGTCAAAAATCCATCTAGGGAAGACACAGTCCATAGCGTAGAACTTACCTTTATTGTTTTTTCTAAAAACTCATGCTATCAAAGTGCATTCTAAATATTTATGTTTATTCTCACAAACCTGAGCTGCTCTCAGCTTTCATTAGAGAAGCTTGTTTTGCTTTAGGCAGCAGTCAAGGGAGAGGAAACTCCCCGCCCCATATCAAGGCTCAGGCAACAGCTTGGAAGAGGGGCCAGAAAAAAACAATGTAAGAGCCAGAGAACCAGAAATAATGCTATGAAATACTATCTTGTGAACATGAGATGACAATTCCAGTCATGAATTCACAGCAGCTGAAGCTACCTGGAACATGAAATGTACAAAATCAAGACATCCAAAATTCTGGTATAGATAGGGTAGAAGACCCCTAGATTCCATTCCTTACTGAGGATCTATTACCAGTTATCAGTTGTTGGGGAAAAGAGAATCATGTAATTTTAAAGATGTGGCCACCACTAGGATCCCATGCCTCAGTGGGTAGCCCTACACCCACAAACATGTGGGCAACACTAACTGGACTCAATGGGGTATTAAAAAATAAAACATTCATACCAAAGAAGAGATGAAGTTGAGTGGAGGATGTGTTGAGGGGAATTTGAGGGGAGCTGTAAGAGTTAATAGAGTTAATATGATCATATTTTGTTGTATACATGGTGCATGGAATTCTCAAGAAGAGAGAAAAATTGAGAGATAAAAAGGGAGAGAGAAAGATCAAATAATAAAGAAAAGTTTTATATATATGCAATTTGTACAATTTAAGAATAACATTTTATATTCTTTATAGTTAGAAATATTGCCTTCATGCTATCTTTGACCATGAATCATAGTATGATACCATGTTTTATTAATCTTAAGTGACATTAAACATGGCAAAATGATAAGATTTATTTTCCAAATGAATCTACTTAACTTCCAATCAATTCAAATTAACTTGAATGCATTTAACAATATTATGTTAAGTGTCTGTCCTTCTGATAGGATAAATATTCAGGAATTTGGGGTATGGGGGCAGTGTTAAGTGATGGCTAAAAACAAAGTTCTGGATTCCTGTCCCATTTCAGACAGTTGCTGGCCATATAATGTTGGGCTAAGTTAGCTGAGCTTCAAAGTTCTTCTTAGGCAATAGGGGTAATTATATCTACATAGTAGGATTGCCATAAATTACAAAGAACATCGCATATGTAAACACTAGAGTGGTTGGTACTTCATGGGCAGCAAATAGTAGCTGCTGCTGACCCCGGTTCAACTTTCTAGAGTTTACAAAATGGGTCATAACTATTACAAGAACAGGATTCCTCAGGAGACTCTGAAACTTCCTGACTAGGAGCAGGCCAGAAATTCCCTGGGAATTGATCATTTTCTTCCAGATCTGATGAGTTCCAGGGCTTGTGAAAAATGCAGAAGAGAAAATCATTAAGTCCCATCTGCAGAAATCATAATATATCAACAGTGAAACTAGGCATTTGTACGCTTTGTATCCCAGCTGTATTCCTGTTCTTAGGAAGGGTTTCTACAGTGGTCTTCTGCTTCTGCTTCAAGGCTTTGCTCACATCTTCTGTTGACGCAGTGGACTGTATGCAGACTCGTGAACCAACTTATTCTCCTAGGCTGTGGATGTAGGATGAAGACTTCATTGTAAAGTGAGAATTAGAAAAAAAATTATTTGACTTGTATACTATAAGAAAACGTGATTCTGAAATGAATTCCTTCCCCCATTTCTTTGGTTATTGAAGAACAGAGAAAATTCTGTCTCTGTTTTTTCCCCTTGGGCCTATGCATCATTCTTTCAACTCCCAAATAAATAAATGCAAGTGAAACTCAAAACATAAAACATGTTCTAGCAAGTCCTCAATGCCCAATATTGTAAGACCATGAGCCACTGAGCAGAATTCATGAGAAACTTTCTCCACTTAATAGGAGAAACAGCAAAGCCTAAATGGATACATATGTGACCCTTTGAAGTCTAAGACTGGGTTGAATACTTTCCATATATGAAGGTCACATTTAGTTTTACTATTGAATTGACGTGTGTGTGTGTGTGTGTGTGTGTGTGTGTGTGTGTGTGAGTGAGAGTGTGAGAGAGAGAGAGAGAGAGAGAGAGAGAGAGAGAGAGAGAGAGAGAGAGAGAGAGAGAGATTTAAATTAGGCAAGAACACCAGGATGACATAGGAAAACATTATCAGCCTCCTTTCTTGGAGCACAAATTAACTTTGTATTACTGTCCACAATTCTTGTTCATGATTTTATCAGCTAAAATAATAATAAAAATATTTTAATGGGATTTATAAAGCACTGGCCAGCAGCTTTTAAAAAGTGAAATAAACTGTAAAAAAATTCTAACACATAAAAAGCCAAGAAAGACACTACATGAGAAATGTAAGTGAAGGTAAAGTTAAAAAAGAAGTACATCAACAGGAAAAATAGACTAATTCAATTATATAAATTGAAGTAAAAACAAAGGTAGGTTTTAATGATTAATCTGGAAGCTAAGAGATTTGAAGTTAGTAATAATGTGGAGTGTGTGGAGTGTGTATGTGCTGTGTTACCAAGAGACTATCCATTCTAAGTATCATGGGGATGGGAAGCCAATCATTGTTTTCAAAATGAAAAGCCACAAAGCCCAGAATTCTGCCCCATTTCTGCACCTTTGGACATGTTATTGCTTTATGGATCATGTAAAGTGAAAATCAAGTGGCTGACAGAGGAACCTGAGCTTCTCTGTACCTCTCTTAGCACCTCCTCTCACTGTTCTGCCCAGTGAAACACAATGTGACTGAGAAAATAACCTCGGAGAATTAGAGACCAAGGCTGTGTGCCACTGTTTCAGCCCATACAGTGGGACAGCCACATCCTCAGGTGTGATATGATGTGTGTGTGTGTGTGTGTGTGTGTGTGTGTGTGTGTGTGTGTATGGGGGAATAGATAGATAGACCATGCATATGATATAAATATAGCTGCATGTTCCCTCATACAAAGAATTTAGAACCCAGTTAGCATTTACTGATAAGAATTTCTATATTACAACTAGGTTCAGTATGACTTTCTATTACACATTAAAGTAGAAATTGGTATCAAATAATATGTTTCTAATTAATAAGATAAGAAGGTTGTCACTGACAGTTTTATAGTCTTTTTGATTACTGTAATTACTTTTAGCTTCATCATAAAATTGACTCCATCTTCATGTACTTCGTCTTGAAATGTCTCATTACATTACAACTAATCCTAGAACATTGTTCTTTAATCTTCTTGTCCTTTTATAATTTTGACTGTTTCTTATTTTTAACAAACTGACCTAAACAGAAACATTATTTTCTAATTATTTATTTTTGAAATTATAACATAACTACATCATTATCCCTTTCCCTTCTCTTAAAACCCTCCCATATAGACCTCCTTGCTCTCTTTCAAAATCATGGCCTCTTTTTTCATTAGTTGTTATTGCATGAACATATATGTGTGTTCATATATATACCTAAATGTAACCTGCTCAGTCTGTATAATGTTTCTTGTACGTATGTTTTCAGGGCTGACCATTTGATGTTGGATTATCAAATGTTGTATTCTTCCACAGTGAAGACTATGTCTTCTGCTCTCAGCACTCCTTAGTTGGCTGTAGTTCAGAAGCTACATCCATCAAGTCTTACCAACATGACTGCCTAAGCATGAGCTGAAGAAGGACAGCATCAATAGAGATACATTAATTTTTAAACATTGAATTATACGCCACTTGGTTGCTGTGATTTCTTTATCAGTGCCTTAGCATTCCTTCCACATCTGAAATACCTCATCTTAAAATGCCTGCCTGGACAGCTCTCAATCCCGCATACTCTGTGGTATAATCAGGAATGAGGGAGGATGCCTCCCTGCCTTTTTATTTTCTCCTAGATATTGCAATTTCACTCTGCCTCCCTTTAAATTACTGCAAAGTCTGATTCCAGTCAAAGCTGTCTCACTTTTGGCTTTCACTGGAAAAGTTTGTCAGCACCTTGGCAATAATGTCCCTGGCTATTTCACATCTTGGCAGTGGCACGCCATTCAAAACAGAATTCAGTAATGAAATTGAGCCCCCTCCAAGTATTCCTTGTTTTTTTTTTTTAAGTAAACTTATTTTTATCCTCAAAACTTTTTTCCTTAAACATTGTCCTCAGTTCAAAACTGATGCCCAGAGATGCCCAGAAAAGAGCTTTTATATGCAAATGTTTTGAAAAGTACTCAATGATATGCCAAAAGCATTTCAGCATCTCACAGAGACCTGAACCAGCTGACTTGTCACCACTGATAAACCTGCAGAAACCACTGGAATGCAGTTTTGCAGCAAATCGCAGCCAGTTATCAACCCGAGCATGAGCAGGACTAACTCTATTCAGAGACAAGAGAGGTAGAAACCATAACAACCACAAGCTTCAGGGTTTGGTTCATTTTCCTAGTTTGTTTTCTCCAATACTTGTCTAGGTGATAAAAATCGGCCGACATAAGGGTGAGTGCTCAAACTGTATAGCCACTATAGAAATCAGTGTGTAGGTTCCTCAAAAAGCTGAAAAGAGATCTATCACATCATCCAGCTATGCTACTCCTGGGCATATTCTCCAAGGACTACCCTACTATGGAGGATACTTGCTCCTCCATGCTTATTGCTCTCTATTTACAACATCCAAGAAACAGAGGACTGCATGATGAAAATGTGGTTCATATATACAATGGGATATTATTTAGTAGTAAAAATTATAATTCACAGAGGGAGGTAATCACTTTGAGTTAAATAACTAAGTCCCAGAAAGACGAATGCCACATCTTCTCTCTCATATGTGGATGCCAGCTCTGAATCTTAGATCTATGTTTAAATTGGAGCGCCTATAAAAGGCAGAAAGCTAGTAAGTGGACACAGGAGAAAGATTACAGGACAGCTGTTGTTGGAACTCACAGATACATTATAAGTAGGACACAATGCTTATAGTATAAAGGGAGAAAGGGGCCTAATGGAACAGGAAGAGCTAACAGAGGTGGGTGATGAGAGAGAAGAGGAGAGGAGGAAGTATACAAAAGGGTGATTGACACTAAAGACCTGTGAAAATGTCGTATTCAGGACAGAGGGCTAGAGAAATTGCTCAGTGGTTAGGACACTTGTTGCCCTTGCAGAGGATCTGGGTTTGATTTCTAGCACCAACATGGTGATTCACCAACATCTATAACTCCAGTTCCAGGGGATCGATCTTCTTCTGACTTCTGCAGGTACTGAGTATGCACATGGTACACAGACATACATGCTGGCCAAATACTCACATGTAAAATGAAATATTTTTAAATAAATTCCATATGAAAGCTTACTACTGTAGAATCTTCCCAAAATATATACATATGCATGCATATATATATGTACATACATAAAAGGAGTTTAAATGTTGTTGCCCTATAGCAGGAGGTATGCAATGTTTCTCCCAGACTCCATAGGCCACCAAATAAAAAGTCCAGTGCCAAATATGTTACCTCTTTTTGAGTTGCTGGTCAGTGGTGTCTCATAGAGTTCCATAAACATTATAGATACCAGCCTGGAAGCTTTATCCCTACCAGTTAGCTTTCAGAGTGCTGGAATGTTGTATACATGATATGGGAGGAGAAAAGTCACTCACAGTTTTACCCATCTATGAATCCTGTGAGATATAACAACTATTCTGGAAAGATATTCCCACTGGTCCAATAGTGGTATGAATATTTTGGTTAATAACCAACTACTTTCTGGTTGAATGTAAATCCCATTCAACAAGACAGAATCTATGTTTTATTCCCTTAACTGGTCCCAAAACCTGTGGCTACGTCATCGACTGTAAAGGAGAACCTCTTATTATTATTCTGCTAAATGGGCCCAGTAATAAACTGCCCTCTGAGCTCTTATCTTCATACCCATAGATTAGTACATCTCTCAGTCCTTCTCAGAGAGAGAAGTGTCTTTTTATACTATATAGAAATTAACACAGAGACCCACAACCAGTCAATACTCAGAGAGTAAGAGACTGTGGTGTGTTCAGCTGTAAATGCGACATCTATATCAGACTGTCTGCTCCCATTGTGAAAAAGAGGTTAGAAATATTGTAAGAGACAGAGGGAGGAGACATCTGCAGCAAAACAGTATTTGCTGGACCTGATAGCACACTTAAACATGTGACGTCACAACAGCTGGGATGCATACCTAAGACTTGCCCAAGATTAAGCCAGTTGAAATCCCAGCATGGCTGTGGGAGGGGCTATTGAGGTTCCACTCTAACTGTGAAGCTATTGACAGCTGATGACTAATGGAAAAGGGAGTATTAGTTAGGAATATGGTAGATCCTGAGAGACTCTCCATGCTCCAGCAGATGATCTCACCCATACACATACAGGGAGCACTAAGTGGACACCATTGCTGAGAGAAAGAAAATAATGTTAAGAAAGAAAAGGGGTACAGGGTAGAGGAAGAAATAGAGGTCAGGGAATGAGAGATGGATTTTATCAAAACACATTGTCTGTATCTATAAATATTAAGTAAAACATTGTTTAAAAGAAACAAGTATAGACATGCTCATATCTTTCCATAATGTCAGAATTTATTGGTTACCAATAAGTTTGTGCGATGTATTTGTTGTGCTGGCTGCAATTTGCCAAGTAGTCCTGATTTCTCTTGTTAGCTGGCTGTTTGCAAACCACAGTTCTTTTATTCCTATCTTAACAACAAACATCTCTCAAATTATATGTTATACATTGCATAGTAATTTCTTTGTCTCTCTCCTCTCTCTCTTTCCCTCCCTCCCTCCCTCCATATGTGTGTGTGTATGTGTTTGTGTGTGTGTGTGTGTGTGTGTGTGTGTGTGTGTGTGTGTTACAGAATGGCTAACAAAAAGTTAAAGAGGCTTCACTACAAAACAAGGAGTTCAGAGAGGCCCTACTAAAGACAAAGGCCTGAGTTGAGAGAGACATTAACAAAGGTCTCAGGGTTTAGATAGCAGACCTGTTGGAGACCTGCTGGATATAGCACCTCCGTAGAGCTAAGCCCTGAGCTGAATCTTGGATTTAAATCAAGCTGCAGACAGTGCAGGACAGTGGAGGCCACAAAGGTGAGGTGTAGGGCAGGGTCTATATAGATGAACAGGTACACCAGTTAATGGCGATTCAAGTAGGCCAGGCTAAGTGGAAGGCCCTGTGAAGTCAGGAGTGCTCTGTTTGTCAGGCCCTTGTCACACATGCCAGGTCACCTGGTAGCAGGTGGGTGGGGTCATTGCTATTGCAGTGATAGGTGCCTTTTCTTATGAGGTACTGGTAAGGGTATTTACCCCTTTCTTAGTCTGGTATATTTGACAAGTCCTTGAGCCTGATTTTTCTGTATGGTTTTAAACCCCACGTGCTCCTATGGACCCCATCTACTCAGACAAGTCTGTATGGTGGTACCTTTTTACTTTGAGGAATAAGTTGTCAGTCTGCACTGGTATTTATGTGTACAGCAAGGTGCAGAGTCATCTGCCTCTTTATCTGCATTCAGAACAGTCAACTTCTTAGGAAATGGAGTCTCCTACAGCAGCCCCCACCCCAAGCAATTTTGACTTTGCTTTCATTTTATAAACGCATACAAGTTGTTGAAGTTTCATTGTGTATGTTAATTATACATGCTACTGTCTTACATAATGACATTTTCCCATTCTGTGTTGAATACATCCCCTCCATACCTCCCTGAGGGCATACCCCCTTCTCATCCGTCTATCTGCTAGCTCCCTTTGTTCTAGCTAGACAATTTCATCTCTACTTTTGTGTCTATGTACATGGACAATTTTTATGTATCTATATAATACAATGTAGACCATAAACAAGAGAAAACATATTTTGTCTTTCTGAAATTGGCTTTATCTACTCAATGTGATCATCTCTATTGTTCTTTGTGAAAAAAATTCCATTGTGTATATACACCACATTTTCTTTATCCATTCTATTGGTTTTGGACACTTGGCTGGGTTCCATAATACATCTGTCATAAACAGTAACACAACAAACACTGATATGCCAAATAATAAGAAAACTAGTCATTGGGAGAACTGCCTTACAATCAGTGAAAGAAAGAAACTCAACAGTAAGAAGAACAACCTAGACTGATCAGAAGTCTGGATCACATAAAGGAAGTCCTCAAAGGATGAAGAAATGAAAGGAAAATAAAAGATTTCATTTTTCTTATTTTTTCTTTGATCTAGGACATAATAGTTTCTGAAAAATAGTTCAGCACCATGTTTGATTATTTTGTACCTATATGCACAAAATGTACATGTATATGTAAACGTGTGTGTGTGTCTGTGTCTGTGTGTCTGTAACATATACAAGGGGAAAATGACAATAGTGATTTAAAGTAAATAAATTTAAGAGGAAGGACTTCATTTTTATGAAACATACAATCAACTGTGAAGTTGGATTGTTATTTGAAAGCAGACTTAGATTAATTGTGAATGTATACTGCAACCTCTACAGTAACTACTAAAGAGATAAGTAAAAATTAGAATTGGCATACTAAGAAAGAATAGGAAATAGAATCATATAAAAGTCTCGGCACAAGCGGCCTAAATAGTGTGGCAGATAAATATGGAATGAAGAAAAGCATTCAATACAAAAACAGCAGCAAATAGAGCAATTAGAGCAATAACTACCATACAGGTCAATAATCTAAATGCACCCATTAAAAGACAGGAAGTGTCAAACTGAAGCAAACCTAAGACCTAACTCTGTGTTGTCTATAAGAGCCAGACATTGACCTGAGAATGCCTGTGAACTGGAAGACAACAGAACCTCAAGAACAAAATCTGCCTGGTGCTCAATCCTTCCATAAACCAACATAGGAACAAATTACATTTTCACTGAAGTGTCTGAGAGTGCTGGAGTACAATGGAAAATGATGAAAACATGGAAGTTCAGGTTGATAAATAAAGTAAGAGAATAGAATCATTCATCCTGTCTGGGTCATCCCAACTCTGGCCAACCTCAGGAGGAATTATTTTCTGTGAGGAAAGTGTAGTGAAAAGGCTTCCAGAGTCATCTCCACCCCCCTTTAACCACCATGAACATTCTTAGTCTCTCCAGGTCCTCATCTCAGTGTAGGAAGTTGTCTGCAGGTCACATGGCTCTATGAATCCAGGGAGGAAATCCACATTGTGCTTCACCCACACTACGGCACAAGCTGCAACTGTACTGCACCATCTTAAAGCTCAAGGCAATACTAGAGTCTCCTCTGCTTTAGGGGTCAGTGGGCATTAAGGTTTGCCATCCCTGAGGCTCTGCCATCATTTCACCAGGTTTATACATGGTGGTGATTGCCCACCTGATGTTCTCCAACTCCCTAACCCTGGGAAACTCTCACTACACCCCTCCCCAGTGGCTCTGGTGTTCCACTGCCATGTCCTCATAGTGGTAAGTGAAATGGCAGTGGCTAGAGTAGTGGTTCTCAATGCTGTGACCTTTTAATACAGTTCTTCGAGTTGTGATGACCCCAACCATAAAATTATTTTCATTGCTACTTCATAACTGCAATTTTGCTACTGTTATGAATCGTAATGTAAATAAATGTGTTTTCTGATGGTCTGAAGCAACCTTTGTGAAAAGGTCATTTGACCGCCCCAAGGGGTCACAACCCACATGTTAAGAACCACTGGTCTAGAGCATCTATGCCCACATAACACTTTTCCCACAAGATTAGTTGATCTAGACCAGTGAAAATCCTGTCCCTAATGCAAGCAGGCAGCCACAGACATCTTTCAGTCTTTGCTCAAAGCAGTGGGTCGCTAAACCAGTGTAGTCCCTGTCAGAGAAGCTACACCTAAGTTAGTAGAGCAACCGTATATAAATCTAGAACCCTACCCTTCTGGGTAGTGGGCCATTGCATCTGTGGAGCAGCTAGACCCTGGTGCTCCAGTCACCTGTCAGACCCAGCACTAAGAGGGATTACTGTAGCTGAGTCTCCCTACTGTGGAGTAAAAAGACCACCACCAACTAAACACAAAACCCAAATCATCCTATTGATGAAAAACAAAAGAAAAAGAAGGAACTCTAAAGGAGGATGAAAAGAGTGTCAAGTCACATTCAGGAATTTCCAGTTTCTGTGAGGGATGGATAGATTTCTCAAGAACAGCATTTTATATGCAAAAAGAGAATGGAATGATACACTTGGGGTCCAGAAAAAAAAAGAGTCCTGCCAGAAGTCACACCTTTATAGAAAACCAACTCTCCATCTCCCTGCAGCTACTAACTTTTAATAGCTCCTCACCTAGGAATGCATCTTCATGTCTGCCTCTCCCCATCATGCTGGGATTTTGTCTGGCTCGTGCATGTTATTACAGCCTCTGTGAGTTCATATACGCAACTGCTCTGCTGTGTCCAGAAATCACTATTTGGTTGTTGTCCCCTACTCGTATGTGGAACGTGAACTACCTGCTCCTGAACAGAAATGAGTCAAAGAAGAAATCAACAGACAAACTGGTAAACATCTTGAGATGAACAAAAAATGGAAACACAAAGTATCAAAATGTATGAGATGCAGCCAAAGCTATTCTGAGAGAAGTTGACAGCAACAAATGCCTTTATTAGACAACATTTGAAAGAAAACGGCCTAAATATTATGCGTCAAAAAGGTACAAAGTAGAAGAAAGAAAAAAGTATCCAAAGTCAAAAAATAATAATGACCACAATAGAAAATTGGTTTTGAAAGATAACAGAAAGACCGGAAGAAAAACAGAAGTAATCAATCAATCATTCAAACAAACAATAAATCAATCTGAGGTAAATTTTGAAAAAAATAAAGTAGACAAATTCAATGAATAAAGAGAAGATTGAAAAACACAAATCGTAAATGTAAGTGGAGACAGTGTGACCACTGCCTCAGGAAACAAGCAGGGAACAACAAGATATTACCCTGAACCCGGAACAAGCATTAGCCAGACAGCTGGACAGCTTCCAGGAAATGTTAAGACCTGCGAACACATGGAATTAAATGAGAACAAGTCAAGAAAGACATTTTAGCAATCCCAAATATTTGGAAATTAAATAATAAACTTTTAAATAACTCATAAGTCAAATAAATTAAAACATGTAAAATATATTAAAATACATTGAACTGAATAGAAATGAGGAATGCAGCTGTACTTAGTGGGAAATAATAATGATGAGATTTAAAAAAAAGAAAAGCTTTCAAATGAATAACCTTTGCTTCTGTATTAGCAAAATAATAACAATAAAAATACCTCATTAAATTTGAATTAAACAAAAGCTGTATTTGAACAAGGATGTGCCAGGGCGCTAAATTCAGACAAAAGTGGGTGAAATCATTGAATGTGGATCACTCCATATCCAGGAAATAAGATGAGAGTAGCAAGTTAGGTTTTAAAACCCAACTCTCAACCTTCTGCACACACACAGAGTCAGATCCAAATAACTACTTTGTGGAATTCCACCAAAAAAAATCAGAAGGAACTTTCTGGGCTGTAAACAAAGTGAGAGAACTGAAAGCGTGTTCTCCCAGCTGTCTGTGATGCTGATGCTGGGCACGCCACAGAGCACCCATCCTGCGCCTGCACCTGCGCCTGTGGCTGAAGCCTGCTGTATCCTGGTTTGAAAGTAAGCACGCACCCATGCGCCCATCTGCTCTTTTTAGTCACAGTGTATTTATATGCCAATTAAGCATTGTTTTTGTTTTCAGAACATAGTCATGCATTTTCTGGATTTGAAGCCATGTTCAGTTAACTTGTTAGTGAAGTTTTATCAATGTAGAGAAAGGTTC